>JAPZDX010000014.1:14067408-14079293 GCA_029783625.1 Naso annulatus | reverse complement strand
AAATTAGCCAAAGGCTACAATCTGGCTTGTTTACATTGCTGTATTGTACACAGTTATGTCCATTAACTTGCACTGTCTCTCCCAAATAAAATAAATTGAAATTGAAATGAAATGCATGGATATATATATATCACACAGTATATGTACTTGAAATTTATTATATGTAATTTGACCTCTGTAGGTTCTGCAGTGCAGCCCTTGTAACCTAGAGAGTAAATACTGGGGGTTTCTGTGTGTTGTCTTGTTTGTTTGTGTTACTGATTTATGTTGCCTGTTTATAAGCATCACAAAAATTATATTTATTAAGACTACATACAGTAAAGCATTCGGCAGCTCTCCGTTCGCTCGACAAAGTAAAGCAGAAATGTCCTTGAGCAAGGCACTGGAAATTCAAATGCTCCAGTGGAGCTGCCTGCTGGGTTTTTATCCAGCAGCATCCAGGCGTGAAAATGTGTAATGGTATAAATATGGAGCAAGGTGTTGCATGATCAGCCAACTTTCCCCAGATACTGTAGCTGAAGGTTAAAGAAAGGTGTCCCCTTGTTCCTTCACATCAGGATGTTGAGACGAGAAGGTGATGTGGTATTTAAATTTCTCCGTGTCCTAACAGCTTGAACTCGCCAGCTGTGAAGGAACAGAGGTCAGGGTTCAAACTGTGACGGCCTTGAAATGTCAAATGATGCGCCCCCCTGCTGTGACTGTCACCTTGGTTCACCATTTAGGAAGCCAACCAACCAGCAGGAAGATACTGAAAGAAAAAGAGAGAAAGAGAGCAAAATTGTCCCGCGAGGCTCGGCGGATGAACATATGAAAATGTGGCGTTGCATAATGGGATGTTGCGTAATATGTCCCAAACCATGTCACTCACTGATGCATGTTAGGACGCTGTGTAACGCTGCTGGTAAGCAGGCGAGAGTGGGAGGAGGACTTTTGAGGTGAGGTGACATGAAAAGGGGGAGGGAGAACATGGAAGGCTTATGGTTCTGTCTCTGAGCAGAAGATGTGGAGTGACGGAAGCAGACAGCCAATGGGGTGCGAGTGCGGCGCTGCGCAGAGGGAAGTGAGTCGAGGATGAGGGAGGGAGGTAGGGAGGGAGGATGGGGGGAGGGGGGTAATGATGGCTGTGTGCGGAGGGGGGGGGAGTCGGTGTGTGTGATGGTGGGTGGGCGAGAGCGCGGTCGGTACTGGTATTTCTACCCTGTCACATCGTGTTAGTGTGCAGCCGAGCACGACTGCTGAGCACACCACTCTGGACAGCTCTGCACACACACACACACACACACACACACACACACACACAAGGACACACAGTACCTACACTTGATTGCACACTCACGAGGACTGCAAGGACATCCAAAACAAGTGAGCACCAGTTGAGGTTTGACAGAAACCAGGGGAGAGCGCTCAGCCTCCCAACTTTATTCCATCCATCCATTTATTTATCCATCATTACAGCACCCTGTCAATCCCATCAGCCATTTGGAGGTAGAGTCATCACAAAGGCCTATTCATTTCCACTTTTTTTTCTTAAAAATATGCACACCAAAATTTTAAAAAAAGAAGAAAGAAAGAAAGAATACTAAATCAGAACCAAATGAAATCTGTCTGTCCGCAAAGACTGTGTATTCATATTGGGAAAATATTGCAGCCTGATGTTCTAGCTCGGCGCTTCAGTAACACAGGAAATATCTTGTTTTGGAAAGAAGTTGTTCAAACCCAGATGTGCAGACTGCGCTAAGCTACAAATAAACCATAACTATTTACTTTAGCGCTGTCAAACACATTGCCGCACTGGGCGAAGAGAGCAGCCAAGAAGCATCATCGTCATCAAACAAAGCTATTGTGTCCGCAGGGGCAGAGCATCCAGCTCATCCACTCTCCGGTCACTATATGCAACATGGCTTATTGGCTCGAGCCCAGAGGCTTTTACACAATATTTTCCTTGAGAAAATAAGAGGAAGTAGGGGGTGGGGATGGAGAGAAAAAGAGTTTGGATGACTGTGCACCATTCACATCACAACCCCCCTCCTCAGGCAGGGAAAACAGGAAGGAGTGAAGAAAGCAGATGGAGGGAGAGATGAGAGAAAGGGATCAAGGCAGCAAGGATATTTTACTGTAAATGCTGCATTCACACAGTAAAGGGAAAGAGAGAAGGAGGGAGGAGGGCACAGATGGATGGAGGAGCAGGAGGAGCAGGAGGAGGAGGGGGAGATAGAGTGGCGAGGTGTGATGTGCAGTGACCCGAGCTCTTCAGTGACGCCATAAACTTGGAGGCACGCTTGATCGGCTTTGAGCGAGGAGAGAGATATAAGCTGTCCTTGGCCACCGGCTCTGTTGCTGGCTGTGCGGCAGGCCAGGGGTCAGTAAGGACACTCAGAAATGTACAGGGTATTGTCAGCACAACAGAGGGTCAGAAAGGTTACACAGTTACATAACTGGGCCTGAATATCCGATACAGCAACAGTGTGTTCACTTACAAAACATTCCTACATTCTTTCATAAGTTTAGTTGCATATTGTTGCTGTAAGGGCGCATTCACAGGGTTGTTCACACTTTAGCATTCTGGTGCCAATATAGTGTTTGTTGTGTAATTTCTCTGCACTGAGTGTTAAACTGAATAGTTCAGCATTAAAAGAAAAAATCCTACTCATCCTCATTTTCTTGCTGGGTTGAGATAATCAGTACCAATATGTCTGTACAATGCTGTAAATGTGCTGAATTAGCTTAGCATAAAGGGCATAAACAAGTGGAGACAGTTAGCCTCACTCTGCACAAAGCCAACAAAATCTGCCCACCAGCCCTCCAAAAAACTCACTAAATTCTAAATAATAGGACATATTAATTTGACCGGTGCTGGATTTTTTAAAAATTTTATTTCATTTATTTATTTATTTTTTTTTAGCTAAGCTGGCTGTTACCACATTTCCAATCTTTGCACTAGGCTAAGCTAACAGGCAGCTTGCTAGCTTCATATTTATTGTATTAGAGTGGTATTTTCTAATTTAACTCATACACAATAAAAACAAGGAGCAGTTTTCCAATAATGATGAACAATGATGTACATACACCAACACTATAATGCTTAATTAATTAGATTAATATGGCAATGAATTTGTTATTATTTGACCAGTATCTAATTTTTTGCCAATATGCATCACTGATGGAAAATAAATAAATAAATATATATATATATGAAACGCAACTTGGGGGCATCAGAACCAGCTGATATGTTAAGCAGTTTTTATTAACACAACCAGCAGTTATGAAGCAACTTTAACGTTCATTTTAAGTCATGTTTCCACCTAATTCATGTAAATCCAGTGTTTTCTCTTTTCAGCTGGCCTCTACCAACCTCTGGGGAAAATATCTGGCTAAATGCACAAAAGTGTCCACAAGCTAATGGCTAACTTTGTTTGTCTGCGTTTTGGTGCCAAACAAATTTGTGATAAATCAGATTTACAGGAACTGAGGGACACACAGCAAAGACAAAACAGGAAAGTACTTTTGGCAGGTTTATACGCTGTTGGGTTAAAAAAAAAGCTGATTTGATGGATGCCCAACTGAAAAGTCAGCAGGGTCTCACAGCTAAATTTGCTCCAGGGCCCCCTAGTGGTTTAATCCAGTCATGACTCCAGACACTTGTACATTCAAATTTAAGGGTAGAGGTTTGTAGGCACAGTGAGGACGATGCTGCCACTTGATAGCCAGCAAGTACTCATGCTTGGAAACTGAACGCAGAGTAAACAGCATGGAGCCATGTTTATTGTAATTTAGGTGTTTGCAAAAGATGATGAAATGTTGAACTAAGTAGAGAGAAAATTTCATAACCTATTTTACTAGAATTATTTTCAAAGTTTTAGTCCCATTGTAAAACAGCAGGTCAGCTGATGCGTAAATGTATAATGTGTCTGTTCTGTGTAGCTGCAAATTACAGGCAAGCATGTAATTCAACACGTATGGAGAAAAACATTTTCAGAAATTAATGAATGCATTCTCAAGTCAATTTTCCAGTCATTAACAATTTATATGTTCTTGAAAAAACTGTCTGGAAACCAACAGCAAGCTTAACCTATAAAATAAGATTTGCTGTTGTACTTTTGAAATTCAAAGACATTGGTATTTACCAGTGTCAGTTTTTTCTTAGTAGTATTAATCACAAATTAACAGTTAAATACCAGAAACCTCCATCCACATTATTGAGAAATTACAGTACATGTAAATATAAAGTGCTGGAACTTGCTTTTTATTCGCTCTTAAAAATTTAAGAGCAAGTAACTTGTGTTTTTCCAAACTTTCAAGGATTGGAAACAAGATTATTGGGTCAGGAGCTATTTCAGCTCGGGCCAGTAAACAAACTGCTTGATTTGCTCGAAACTGGGCACTGAGCCGTGAATATGGCAAAAAAAAAAGTAATGCAACACAGTAAGCTGTTAATATTTTTCTGGAGCAGGGAAAGCAGCTGCAGGAGACAGGAGTGACGTGTCTTGAATCTCTTCTTGCAAAAGAAATCTTCTCGCCAAGTGTCGTCCCTACATGACTTAGCAGAAAGTGAGAAACTCAGACACACTCCATGCGGGGCTGTCAGTCAGTCAATTGTATACCTCCACACACAGGTAGAGGACAGGGAGCCCCTTAAGTGTCTCATTCAAGGTGGAGGAAGAAGAGGAGGGGGCGCAGAAAATGATGTTATCACTTCCATCTCCTCCTCCGTGTTGGTGTGAAGGGAGTCGCTGAAAACAGATGACCTACATTTTCTTTGAGAGAGCTCCTGCAGTGAGGCCTCCCCATACTCAGAAAAGACAGAGTGAAGTATGGGAAGGCACAGATGAGAGAATGGATAGAGGGAGTCTGAGGAGGAGGTATAGAAAGACAGAAACAGGCACACTTCCAGTTTGACAAGTCAGACATGAAAAGGTAGAGACGCACGCAGACAAAAGGAAACAGGGAAAGTTTTGACGGTAATCCTCTTCGACTCTTCCCTCCTTCCCTCTCGAGTGGTTATATAAAGCACATCTAGAATTCTGCTCCATGCACATCAAAGAGCCTGCACCGCTTTGCAATCTGCATATATGATGTGTCCAGGGAACAGCAGGAGGTGTGTGTGTGTGTGAGAAAGAGAGAGAGAGAGAGAGAGAGAGAGAGAGAGAGAGAGCGGAATTTGAGACAAAAATAAGCTTCTTTGGAAAGTAGTCAGATTACTTTGTGTTCAGATGAGCAACTTGCATCTGCTAAAGTCCTCAAATGACAGTTCTGTTTTCTTCATCTGAGTGTGCTCTCTCTCTAGCAAATACAGCAGTAAGCATTAAAAAAAAAACAAAAAAAAAACAGCTGATTCAGGTGTCATGGAGTCAGGTGGTTTTCCTGCATGTGTCATGCAATAGCGTCAAGAAGGGATAAATCCGCCCCTGGTGACTCGGAAGTGTGGAAGCTGTCATTGAAATAATGTGGCTGCAAATGAAGTCATCTTCCACAAGATGAGAGCTTCATCACTCATGTTTTACTGCTCCACTGCTGCCACCTACTGTTGGTAATATGCAATGAAAAGAAGGAGGCACAGGAAGCACCGCTGCCACACAAGTTTTTTTTTTCCCCCCAAATTTTTAAATGCATTTAAAAAATGAAATTATAACAGGGACAAAGAAAAGTAATATGTTATTTTGGATTGGTATTAACGTTTTATACGACAAGGCGACGTTTACTTTCAAGCTTTTTAAAAGGCTATGACAAGTTCAATGATCTCCCAATAAATCTGATTAAGAAAATCACACACACAAAAATAAATCTGAGCAGATGTAAACATAATTTTAAAAGAAGATTTCATTTAAAATACACATTAAAAAATGCCTGAATTTAAGGTGATTACACGCCAAAAAAAATGTTGTGAGAAATGTTGAAATTAAGCTAAGTGCACTTGCAAATTTATTTTATACCTATAAAAAAAATTAAGCTAGTCTTCTTGATCTACATGATCTGATGCCAAAAATCAAATTAATTAGTAAATCAAGCTGGAAATTTTAATCAGAATATTTAAATCTCTTTAAGATATGCTCCAGAAATATGGAAGACATGTAAAAACACTAAAAACATTATAAAATAAAAAATATATATGGTTCTTCTCTTAAAATCAGTTTCGATTAAGTTGTTAAAAACTAGATCTAGTCCCTTAATGAAAAATAAAAATCTTTTGAATAATTTTTAAAATTGAGAAATAAAATTTAATTAACTATATATTTAAAAAATAAAAAAAATTACTTCTGAATATGATGAATCAGACAATACAACAATAGCTGTCACAAATCTTGCTTGAACATACACACCATCAGCTGGGAGTAAAGTTGATCACAGAGAAATTTTCCCCTTCAGCAAATAATTGTAATAAAAGAAGACTTCAAACTCTGCAAAATCATCAAAATAACAATATGCAAAAACACATCTGTAGTGGAGCAAAACTTTAATATTTACATTCTGCAGGTGAGTAGTGGTAATATGATGCAATTTAGATCAAAGTGGCATCACCATCAACATAATTCCTGCATACTATTCCATAGAAATTAGGAAAATAAAGGAAATTTTCTGCATGTCAGATGTACGAATCAATAAGTAGCTTCAACAGGCAACACAACAATGACTTTAAAAAATGCCTCTCAGCTTGTTTCAGAAATTTTACCTAACAGTCTCTCAGATAGTCTGTGGGAAATTAAAATCAACTCATTTTCTCTACCAAAGTGCCCATACAAATTTGGCCGTGATCCAGTCATGATGAAATGTGTCAACTTTTAGCAAATTCAGTAAAAAGTTGAACATCAGGATGAAATTTCTTAAATAGTTCAGAAGTACGTGCAGTTCATCATCCATTCAGAGTGGAAGAGACCTAGCCAAAAAAAAAAAGGTGATAGTGTCTGGCAGCTCTTGGTGCACATTAATGAAATACAGTCTCTATTCACATGATCACACTAAAGTTAATATTTATCTAAAAGACAAAAGTCAATTTTAATTTAAAACGTTACTTTATCCTGTCTTGTCAAGGTCACAATGAAAAGGATGTTATTGAATGATCATACTGTATATTGAGATTTATTATCTAGTAAGATCTGTTCTATCATTACAGGGTTCTTGTTTAAAAAGATCTGGTATCACTTTTGAAGAAAGTGTCTTCAAATGATTTTTAACTAATGACGTTGTTATTGGTTTTGCTAATGCTTTATATGTCAGCCATTGATAGGAACAACTTTGGGTTGCAAGAGTTGAGGAAATATCCCATATGCATGTGTTTCTATGTGCTAATTATGCAGTAATAAATATCATTAATAAAGCTCAATAAGCTCTTAAACTGAGTTCAGTCCATATCCTCTGCAGTCCGACAATTTGGACTGCAATTTGGATTTTTCACAATCTGGCAACCCAGATTTATCACCAGCCTACAACAGTCCTATAAATATTTATCAAGTTATATATTTCCCATTAATAAAGCCGTAAGTTACACCCTATGACCCTTTTATAAAGGGGACCTTAAAAATGGTGCTGAAAATCTTCAGCAAGCACAACATTGCAACTTTAAATAACATAAGTCTCACTACTAAACTGGAGACCAATTAGTTTGCAAACATTTACTGTAAATGCCTCATTATAGGTTTTAAAATTACTTCCCTGTCATGACAGCTGTCACACACACAAAAAAAGTTTGATATTTGTGATTTTCTTGCTAACAGCTACAAAAGAAGAAAAATAAAATTTTCATATCTATTCAGTAAAAAACAAGGCTACACCCAGCAGCAAGTCAGCCTAGCCTATCTTAGCTTAGCACAGAGCTGGAGAAAATAGCTAGCTCAGGACAGATACTCTTTAAATAAAGTATTAGTCTCACTCTTGTTTTTTTTGTATGGATAAAATAAGAAATGACAATGAATAAAGTGCTGATAGGAGGATATCCTAGCTTTACATAAGCCCAAGCTAACTGTTCTCCCCCTTTCCAGTCTTTGTGCTAAGCTAAGCTACCCGGCTGCACACTTCCCAAAATGTCTTTAGCTCAGAAATGGTCTTCAGATCACAGGGATGATTATATCTTTTTTTTTTTTACCGATTTAACTGCCATTTCATGGTGGGTTTTTCCTTTAAGGGTTTGTTACAGGGATGTACAATCAGTTCTTTTAGAGCAAACAACTGCAGGGCAATCAGCGCATCAAGTGTAATCAAGAGTCCTTTTCCCTCTTGAGCTATTTATGGTCTGTAATGATTTATTAGACCAAACAAGTCAACAATTCATTTCCTAAACTCATGACGGTCTCCCACGAATTTACGAAAGATGTCTCCTATCATAAAAACTCCAGTGTCATAGCTTTTCGTTATGTGCATACAGGAAATAAAAACAGTAACATGTTTGGAAAATTGTGAACTAGGATGTTTAAATCAAGGCATGCTCACACCATAAGCATCCTACTGCTCACATATTTGCCACCCTTGTGCTTGTGGCCGATGCTGGAGACCCTCCTACTTGAGCTGCTCCTCAGAGATCCCCCCTTCAGCCTCAGGCTGCCGGGTGCACTCTCTGGTAGCTTCCTTGTTTTTGTTTTCTCCTCCACCTCCGCTTCCTCATGCTTGATATTGTGGAGGTTCTCACAGATGCAGGAGTGGTCTGTCGTGACGGACCCCCAACTTGTGCAAAACCATTTTGTGGAGCTGTAGAGCATCTCCGCAGAGCTGGAAATGGCTGCTATCACCCCAATGACAAAGTAGAAGCAGAGGAAGACTGTTTTCTCTGCAGGGCGAGAGGTGAAGCAGTCCACTGTGTAGGGGCAAGGGAAGCGGCTGCAGGGGAATTGGGCCTCCACCTTGAAGCCATACAGCTGCCACTGGCCCACGAGAAAGCCAACTTCAGCCACAATACGGAATGCCACATTCACAATGTAGAGCTTCCTTAAATGGAGCTTGTCTTTATAGTCTTGGGGGCAAAGTTGAATGAATTTGGAGTTCATGTTTCTCTTGTTATTTTGATGCATGGCATACATGAGGAAAAGCAAGGAAGGTGTGGCTATTAGGACAATGTGAAACACCCAGAATCTGTACTGGGAAATAGGGAAGGCCGTGTCGTAGCACACCTGCTTGCAGCCTGGTTGGAGGGTGTTGCAGACAAACTCCTCTTGTTCATCCTCAAACAGGTCGCTGGCTACAGTTCCCAGGATCAGTATCCTAAAGACAAGCATGAGCAAGAGCCAGAAACGACCAAGCATCGGGGAGTGGGCTTGGAGGCCGTCAAAGAGCCCACCAAGCAAGCCCCATTCCCCCATGATTGCAGTACTGTCTTAGGAGAGGCTTCTTGAAAGTCTGGAGATCTATCTGTCTGTTTGCCTGAGAGCAAACCCTAAAAAAAGTTCATGAAAATCTGCAGGTCAAAATTTTGTGCAGGGTTTGTGCACCTAAAGGTGGTGGCAGTTCATGTTCCAGTTACCTGAAAGAAAAGATGAAATGTTATTAAAACAAACGCAAACTGCAATTAATGCTGGGGCTGATTATTCTGGAAAGCTAGCAAGACTTGAAAAGTAGCATCTCCTCAGGGCTCAGTCTAAACCCAACCCCTTCCGTCAGGCCTCCTTCAAAAGTCATGCCTCCAACACACATGTAGGCACGTGCCACATCAAAATTGCCCCATAACAGAGCGTAGAGAGTACCTCAGCACATCGCTCTCAACTTTGCTGAACAACGAACCCTCATGTCTCATTTAGCTTTATGAAAACTTCGGACATTATCACACTGAATGTAAAAAAACAAACATGGCAACAGAAAGACGGCAATTATGGCATCACTTTTCAAGCCCTTCAAATCCCTCAGTTGTCGCTGTTGTTGAAAAGCTTTACCAATGTTTACTCTGGCTTGTCCTCTTGCTTAATCTAAACTCTTTGTCATCGCATCTTTACTGCTTTTATCTTTCTTTCCTTGTTCAGCAGGCAAGTGGTTAACAGTAACCATTGAAACAGTGGTCATTTTGGCTGAGTTTTCTGTGTCATTCTCCGTTACACTTTGAATACCTCCAGCAGCAGTGAAGTGCTTTGAGTTCGGGCTGATGCACAGCAAAGGTAGAGTATGCACAGGTAGGCATGGAAGTATTTGATTGGCTCTTTCCAATCGGATCTCACGGCAGTGATTGGTCAGTTTTTACAGGATTACAGGTGGTATCGATGACAGATCCTTTTTTAGAGCACATGATTTGTTGAAGTCTATTGGAATGTAAAGACCATTTTCACCAATTTAACAAGAAGTGAATCTGGATAAAATTGCCAACCCTACCTTTAAGCATATTGCATAAGGAATAAAACTAACTTTAGCTTAAATTAAACCTTTTGCATTTTTTTTCTCATGTTTTCATGTCATGGATTTTTTTTAATGTGATTTCATGAGTAATCAGTTGAATGCCACAATGGAATATCCAAAAAAACATGTAAATTCATTAGCAGATGCTAAGAATCTTATTCAATGAGCTTTATTTGTTGCAAATATGACTAATAATGGCTAATGTACACATGTGAATTTTATTTCGACATCACAGCAGCTTTGACTAGGGTCTTAATCAGACTACAAGCTGTGACTTGTGGAAGTATACTGACGAGTTGAACTACTTGCCTGTCTGACATTTCACTTAGATACAGCGTTTCAGATGAGCCATGGGAAGCAAAATAACATAACAGGTTTACCTGATGCAAAACAGGCGAAATCAAACCCCTCTGAAACTCTTCAAACCTGCTGTCTTGTTTGTCTTCTCCCACCCAGCTATGTCCTCGGACAAGCTAAAAATGAAGAATTCAACAAGAAAATTTGTACAATCCAAGCATGCTCACTTCCATACCAACTTTTATTCCAAACTCTCACTCCAAATGCCGGGGCTTATAATTGAGAGGGCGGCGACAGTTTCGGAAATTCCTGCTAACGTCCTAATCTGCGTCCATCAAGAGGCCCAGACAGAAGTGATGTTTACCCAAGAAAGGCAAACTCTTGATGAGCATTTCAAAGAGCTTCCTAAAGCGGCAGGAAGGACCTGTTATAAGCTGCATCAACAGTTTTCCTGATCACGAGGGTACAAGCAACTTGCATAGAGCACTTTTGCACATGCAGTGCTTCATTCAATTAGCATTACAATACATACTCTAACATTTGAGTTTCATGGTTTGACATTTAAGATTTGTCCTAAAACTTAGCATTAATTAATATAAGGCTGAACCAGTTCAGTACAACCAGATGTTGTACAGAAAAACTAGATAAGGATCCACCCCCCTCTTTTAAATGCAATCTTAATATCTGATTTTTAATGTTTTCTGTGCCTTTGTAAAGCACTTCAAATCGCCTTGGCTAAATGATACTATATAAATAAACTTGCCTTGCACTCAATGATCATAATCTCAATTTTTAAATAAACAAGTCTTAAAAAGCTTTCGAGCCTCTGAAGTCAAAATAAAATGTTACTTACCAATCCGAATTTCCTAATGACTTATTCCTCATGACACTCAGTTTTCATCATTAAATCTGCCATGTGTCTAATGCTTTTCCCACCCTTAAACACTCCTACTGAGAACATGACTGTACAGAGCGACAATAACACAATACATGAGGCGTTAGCCCTACAGCATTTCTATTATGTAACTCACAAATCCAAACACACCGCAAAGTCTACAGGAACAAATTTACTTTATTTTACTGAGTATAAAATTGACAACCATTGAAATATTTACAAGATAAGACAAAACATGAACAAACAGTGGATTAGAAAAAAAGGACATGAAAACTAGAACATTTAAAAACTATGCTTACACAGGTATAACAGGGCGCAAGCACCCAATGCATATTAACAATTTTTTAGAAAACAAACATTTGCTCTTGGGACAGGATGTAATTATTTG
>JAPZDX010000014.1:14033851-14052877 GCA_029783625.1 Naso annulatus | reverse complement strand
TTGTATTAATATATTATTTTGCTATTGTGTTTTTTACTTACTTTCTAAAAAATGACCCTGCCTCTGGTGTTTTCTCATTGCAAATTTATAAGATTTATGATTGTGTCTCCACAGTTTCTGTTTTTATTGAGTCGTTCAGTCGTTCTAAAGGGGTATGCAAATCAACTTTGACTTGACTTGTCTCGAAGCTACTCCTGCAAAGTCAGCAAATAATTTATCACCTCTTTTAAGTCGAGTGTGCATCAATACACAATGTACTTGTACCAGCCGAAGTGCGGCAGGTGCTGGACATTTTTAATAGACGTACAGTTACAAACAGCACTTTCAATATTTATTTAAAACACAGTTAACAGTTCAAGATATACCAGTTTAGTCCATGATGACAGTAGATTTAAAGCCTGTGCACTTACTGGCTCACTTGGATGGTTCAGACAAACAAGCACTCACAACAACAACCTTCCCATAACGGATCCAGGTTCAGTTGGCTTGCATCCCCACCAAAGCTAGCAAGAGATTGTGTCTTGGTTAGTGTGTCTATACTGTGTTTTCCCTTTACAACTGAGCAGAAGAAAAAAAATCACATACCTTACAGGCCATTCCCAAAGAGGAAATGCAAACCAATTCTCTCAGTATTACCCATAAAAAATACTGTTTAGTCTCTTGGGGTACAAACAATAACTGTCTTTATGAACATACAAATGTAAAATTAATAACTTGAAGGAAAATGTTCTGCAGTGTTTTTTAGGAGTGCTTTGTTTCTTTTTCCACAAAAAGTTCAATTTCCTAATGGATTCATTTATCAATATTCTCTTTTCTGGCATCTGTCATCTCTCTACCTCATTTCCTCCAGTTCTTCCACTACACACTCACACAAAATGTATGCGAGAGCTGCCTAAAAGCTGTTTAATGGTTTAATGGGTTTATCTCCCCAGAAGTTTGCAGTTGGACTTTCATGATATGCAGAGCTTTCTTCCTCTGTGTCTCAGGTTTGTGTTCTGCTGTTATTAAGTTATTCAGAAGTGAAGGATTAAGAAAGCACGACAGAGGAAGACAGATGATTTTATTTAATGCTACGCAAACATGGGCTTTTACTTTTGGGCCTGGTGACTATCAGTCAATGGAAATGCACTAAACTGATTTATCTAACCATTCTACCATTCTTATCTGTCTTCCCCTGCTGTGCTACCCACTCATCTGACCTTGGCATGATAATGATAGGGCTGAGGAGCTTAAGCTGTGGTCCGGCGGATGTAGTGAAGCATATTTGCAAAAATACACCCACACTTGCACACATGAATAAAGGTGCAAACACACATAACAGTTTGATTTTTCACTTGGCATCTTCAGCCAAAAACAATGATGTTCCATGTCGCCCTCATTCATTTTTCTCATAGGGGTGCTACCTTAAAGTAGCCAAAGAAGTCCAAATAAATATTCAAGATATTTTTAAAGTAATTTATTTTAGTTTTTACACTTATTTTAATGAATGAAACAATGAGATTAAACATGTTAATTTGGGTTTTTTATAGAGTTGCTGGTACCTTTGGACAGAGCCCTTTGCTGTTTTTGTCTGCTAACTGTTTAATTGTCTCCTAGCTTGATATTTAACAGACAGATATCAGAGTGATATCTTTTGTTAAACCTTTCTGCAGGAAAGTGAATTCCTAAAATTGTAAACAAACAAGAAAAAACATACAAAACAAGTGCTGTCAGATTTAGGGGTTGTCACTGTAAAAGACTTTCTAATAACTTTTAATTCTAGAGGTAATTTTTAAAATATAGCCACAGAGTAATTTTCAAATAATTCCCGAAATAATTTCAGAGAATACAGTCACGTATTTTTATTTGCAACTATTCCATTAAGCTACCCCTGTCACACACTCACACACAGACTGCCAGATACCAAGTGCTTCGCATCCAAAAATAGGCACCCATCTGAGGTTGCTGAGAGATGCTAGCAAAGTAGATGGACACCGGTGCTCTCAGTACCACCTGCTTTCCTCTTTATTTATTGATGGCTCTGTGTTTTCTGAGGCCTGATACAGCTTGACTGTTTGGAAAGTGGGGGAGAAAGAAACTTGATGTGTCATAGATCTATTGATAGTTATCGAAATGGGCTGTTTGGTGCAGCTTGATGCCCTGTGTCATGCATTGATTGTGCTGCTTTGCAGATATTAGGTTTACAAGTAAACAATTGCTGCTTCTAACTGAGCCCTTGACAAATCAAGCTAAACATCTGCGAGGAGTTACTCCATGTTTTACATTAGAGAGGTAACTCTCAGCACCATGGCAAGGGAGCGAAATTTACAAAATATAGAACTACTCCTTAAAAAAAAATATTGTTAGATACAGTCAATTAACACCTCTACCAATTCAGTTAAAAGTTGACTTGAACTTGAGCCTTTAACCCAAAATATCTATAAAAATTGTGAAAACATTATGTTGAACTTGGAGATGTGTGTTTTGGAGACCTCCATTATAAGTGAAAGAATACACTTAAATTTACATCAGTGCTCTGAGTAACTACTTCCTAGAAAAGACTAATCCTATTTCATCCTGTGGGTGTTCAATGATTGACAGGAAGCAGAGCATGTAGGGCGTAATGTAGGTACTAATATAAAAACAATTAAATAATCACGGAAGAGAAAATTTTTCAAAATCTTAAATTACAGCCTCATCTTCTCTGTTAGTATTTAGCTCAGGAAATTTCCAGTATGGAATAGATGAAATGACCAGAGGAGCATTTTGTATATTCTCAAAGGAAAAATATAAATAACAGAGCAACCTAGATGACAAGTAAGAAATACATTAATATTTTAAGAGATATGCCTTTTTTTGTATGTTTGTTTGTTTTGGGGGGTTTTTTGGTCTAATTTGCCTCTCTCCCAAGTTCCACACAATGAGATAGATACTGTTCTTTTGACTGTGCAAGCAGTCACTAGGGAGAGACGGGCTGAGCTCGCCCACCACTAATTAGCTTAGCTCAAATCCTGGTAGTCAGTGGTTAGCTTTAGCCTGCCTCCACCTAAAGTCATCAGATAAACTTTCCAACAACTCTAAACAGTACTGTGTGCTTGCTGTGACTTGTTTATTTACCACATTATGTTATTTTAGACTCAGATTAGCACTTTGTGTAGTACTTTATGTATTTCTTCTTCTGCTGTTTCAGTACCGCATTGATTCTAAACTTGTATAAACAGCTAATCTGAACCTAAAAATAACATAACGTGGTAAATAAAGAAGTCACAACAACCACACGGGATGGTTTAGAGTTGATGGAAAGTTTATCTGATGACTTTAGGTGGAGGCAGGCTAGCACCTCCCATTGACTACCAGTGTTTGAGCTAAGCTAATTAGCGTTGGATGAGCTCTGCCCGTCGTCCTTGTTACTGCATGCACAGTTGAAAGAGTGGTATCTATCTTCTTGTCTGAAACTTGGGAGGGAGATAAGTAACAAAAAGAAAAAAAAAAGTTGGCATATCCCTTTAAACTTTTAACATACCAAAACCTTTGCCGTGTTTAAGGAGGTGAAATACATCTACAGTAAACCTGTAACATTCATAGCATTGAAAGACATTTTATATTTCGGGGTCATGTTTTGACCATCACATCTCCCGCAGTGTCCTTGGAGGTCCATAACATGACCTTTAAGGTGACCACCCCTCCCTGGCTGTCATTGTGAATATGTCTAAGAAACACAATGAAGCACTAAGAATTATTAATTACTTCTAAAGGGCAGTGGAAAATAGCTTTAACAGCCTCTATCCTGTGTTGGCAGGCCACTATTACAACTTAACATTTAAGATGCCTTACATCACAGTCAGTGACGCCAGTTTGCTGATTGTTCACACCTTTTGTAAGACATGATGTTTGGGTAATTCCACTGTAGCCTGTTCAGCCCTTAAACTGAATGTCTAACCTTTTCTGCTTGTAACAGGTTAATATGAAGCAGGGTCTACTGGTGAGCCACTGTCACAGAGTTCTTGCACTGACTGACCTATAATGACTTCAAGCAATACTAGCTGTGTGGCTTCATGTTCGGCAATGCTTTGGTCTGGACCCAGAAACTACTAAATGAGTTGTCATGAAATTTTCTGCAGGTTTTAATGCTCACCAGGGCATAAACCTTACTGACTCTGGTAATCCCCTGATCCTCCTCCAGTGCCACCATGCGACTGACATTTTTTTATTCTGACTGAAATATCACCATAACTGTTAAAAGTCCAACATTCATGATCCCCACAAGACAAATTGTAGTTTGTTATGACCAAATGTTGGCCAAGTTAATAAAATTCCCCTACCAGCATCATCTCTTTTGTGTGCGTGTTTTGGAATACAAACTTGCTACCTCATGTGGGATTTAGGGGCAACTAGTGGTGAAGTTGCAGATTGCACACAACTGAATATCTCTCTGCTTACCCTCCCTTTTCAAACATGTTGGGTCTCTTATTTTTGCAGAAGTGAGCTGGTGATTGGCTTCCTAACCAACCAATCACAGCAATGGATAGGACGCCAAGCAGCTTGCGTACAGACATGTCAATACAGCAAAAAAGCCATATATGATCCACATTTGTTGAAGGTTTAAACCTCTAGTAGCCCACAAGTGATAGCTTTTGACACATCTCGGCCAGCCACATCAGTGGAAAATTCAATAACTACAACGCTTTCATATTGCCAGTCTGTTGTTTCCTTAATGTCAATAATAAAAGACTTCAAAGGCAAGGTTCTTAACAGGGAAGATGGGGTGAGATGACCCCCAGCAGCAGGGAAATCCTTTTAATACACCTTTCTCGCTGTTTTTGATTAAAAAGTTCAAGACGGGCGAGGAAATAAATAAATAATTCAGAGTACTGTTGTATTCTCAAAGACAAGGCAGGACTTTGATCTTATTCAGGGGCGAGGAGTAAGCTGGAAGCAAGAGACAGAGACAGTGTGTGTGTGTGTTTGTGTGTGTGCGCGCGTTTGTGTGAGCAGGCAAGACAAAGTAGGATGGGAAATGGGAATGAAAGGGAGAGATCTCATTAATATGAATCATTTTGTTCCACTGCATCTCAGAGCACGCAGTAAACACTAATGGCAAAACATTCCCACCCCGTTATGGTGATGTTGCAGAAATGCTGGGGCCTTTTTTTTTTTTTTTTTAAATCAAATTCCCACTTACCCCTTTTGGCTTCATGGATAAGTACACATATGCCACCTGTACAGGTAGCCTATCAGGGTAACAGGGAGGGTGCCTGAGCCTGCTTTGAAATACTTGACAGCCAGGCTGGAGAAAAAAATGTAAGGAGAAAAGACACTTTGATCCACTTGAAAGTGTAGACCTAAGGACTAATGCTTGGTTGTTAATGCATACAGCCCCCATCTAGCTGACAACCTCAGTGAAGCATTTGAAGTAATCTGATAAAGCTAGGCAAGACTGACTGCCAGTGCACTTCCCTCTCTCCACAGTAATCCTATTTTCTGCTGTTTCACTGTCATACGCTCTTCCACTTATCTGTTCTTCTTTTAATTGACAAGAGCAGTCTCGTAACCTCAGCCTGTGAAAGGAGTGAATTCAGCGGAGCAATAATGCACACCAAAATAGTGTTTCTCATGGGGACACGCAAATGTATTATTGTGGTTTCATCAATCAGTCAATCAGTCATACCCACTGTGTCTTATCAAGACAAAACATGCATGAAAACATTAATGGTCCAGTTTGTAGGATTTGGCGGCATCCAAAGATGGAGTTGCAGACTGCACCGGACAGAAGGTCCTTCTCCTCACCCTAACTTTCCAAGTGTGCAGGAGAACCTAACCCGCTAAAAATGTCCCAGGCTGTCTTCAGAGCCAGTGTTTGGTTTGTTTATTCTGGGCTACTCTGCAAAAGAAGACCTGCTCCCTCTATAGTTAGAAGAGGCTCAATCCAAGGTTAAAAAAACAAAACAAAAACAAGATGACTCTTATTTTCAGGGGATTACTAATGAAAATTTAGATTTTTTTTCCATATTCTACATATAGATCTCCTTACATCCTACACACTGTACCTTTAAAAGATGTTTTAGACCTGGTTGACTTTGGCTGACATCCGTAGGAGTTGAATTTTGTCTGAGAAACTGTGACCACGTAAGCATAATATCAAGTGAGCTAAAGAAGCTCTTAAACAAAAACTGACACTGGGTACAAGGTCTACATGACAGAACCTCAGTGTTATAGGCATAAAATGCAGGACCAACCCATAAGTTCCCCCACCATGTCAGTTTTTATTGTTGCAAGTAATCAAATTACCACGAAGTCACTGTCACACCAGCATACCACAGTCTTTATTCATTTGAATGTCTGCTTAGTTGGTGATTCATGCAGTGTTTACATTCTATGTTGTCCAAAAATGAGACAAGACTCACAATGTGGAGTACTGGGATTTTCCTTTTAGAAACATTATAGTGACCCAAGAGTATGTAATATTTCACGTAAGTGGTAACAGTCAGCAGAAAGAAAGAAAGAAAGAAAGAAAGAAAGAAAGAAAGAGTCCAGCTGCAGCAGTTAATCTGTCACTAGAGTGCCAGAGAGGGAGTTTGGGGGGAGTGTCCCACGTTATTGATTTTAATTCCATTAATACCTTATGACTGGCTGCTTGGCAGACTCTCCCAGGCCGGTGCACGTCTGTTTTCATAGTGGATTTGATTGGCCTTTCTTATCTGCTGGCAGCAGGCAGGAAAAGGGGCCTGGAGAAGGCCAGAGATCCACCGCCCTGGCAGCCAGCAGCATGTTTGAAACAACAAGATTCGGATCGAAAATGATTATTGTAGGCTGCCAGCCCAACATGAGCCGTGCACTGTATGAGATCACTTCTATGTGTGCGTGTGTCTGACAGGGAGAGGGAGAGGGAGGGTGTGCGTTTATGTGGGAGGGGTGCTGCTTACTCTGCTGGCACCTGATGCATGCACATCACATGCACTTCACTCACAGCAACCTACAGATGCATGTGAATGAACGCTTATTAGTCATGCCATTAGTCTACATATTTGCATAAACGCACACAGACTCAGCACATTTGCATCCATTAAGGCTTCCCGTCTGTGCGTAAATGCATTGCGCGCCACGTGTCTGCCATTTTAAACTTTGCATTATTATTATTTTTTGTAATATTCTGGATCAGAGTGAGTGAAACACCGCCATCAGTAACACTTTTGCGGCCGCGCTGCGTTTTCGTCCATCCGCGCTGGCTCTGGCGATGTTACCCAGTTTTCTGGTTGCGTGGAAACTAAAAGGCTGCACTGAGCGAGCCCTGAACCGTAGGAGCATTTCCAGTGGCGCTTCGCGGTCGCCAGAGCGGCTCTCAGCACAAGTTTAACGAGCTGCGAGAGGACCTGATGGAAGCGAAACAAATCATTGACCGAACCGCCTCGTCGTTGGGAGCGCTCTGATCTCATCTGCTGCTGGGCGATCTTATTGTCGGACACTTGCAGAGAGGCGCATCATGAAAAGGAGAGGAAAAGCGGCAAAGACGTGAGTGTGCGTGTTGCGGATCCTAACGCGTATGTTTTCTTTGCAGCTGCACGTTTTGAACCAACAAAAATGCAACTATTCTTTCAGCTTTACCGCGGGTTTGCAAATGTGATTGGCGCTAGAAACAAGCAGAGGAGGGTGCTGACTAAAACAGGATGAAAGACAAACTTAACAAGGATATCAGTTCCCACGAGGCATCGCCTTTATCTATCTCCTCTGACTTCATTTTCCAACAGATTCTTGTTGCTTATGGTTAGAATTTGAATTTAAGCAGAACTGATACTAAACCCACTGTCATGCTTTAATGCTGCATCTTGCTAGACTTGTGATTAATATAAATTGAAGCAGTTAGATCAGCCTTGCTTTATGAAAGTTTCTCTTGAGGTTTTGAATATTAAAGTTATTCTTATATTAAAATGACTGCAGCGACCATGAGGTCAAACCTGAGCTGACTGCTCCTATAACTGTGTGCTTATGCATATTAGCTACCCTCTAAGTCAACAAGATTACTCTAAGGAGTAAAATAAGGGTCTTTAAGTATCCTAGTGTATAAGCTAAGAAAAGAGTTGTGCACTAAGGAACAGAAAGAACATTTCTGGTCATAGAGATATGCATTAAGGAAGGTATTAGGAGACGATGCAGCTAAAAGCACTGAAATATGATTACAGTTGCATTACAAGGCGGCGTTTCAAGAGGAAGATGTCCAGGATGTTTTATTTTCCTGTTTCCGTTACTGTCCTCGGCACCCTCCCTCTCCCATTGATAACCACCTTATTTGCCATTCATGCAAAGCTCGCAGCTGTGATGTGATGCCACAAAGAGGTCAGATTCATGCATGAAAAACACTGTGTTACAAAATAATATATTAACATGATAGACTCAGGTTGCTCTTTGATCCCTCTGCTGTTTGGGGTTGAGTCCAAATTAATGCTTCTCAGATAATTGGTGGCACGCGAAGACTTGTTGGTTCAGCACAGGCAGCAGTGAATTTATGAAGTGAGAGCCTGACCTTTGGCTGCAAGAGCGACATATTTATGATGTAAATTAAAAGCACAAGAGGGTTGTTTACTGCAAAGGCATGCAATGACTTTAGGAATAATGACAACGACCTCACCTGATTTTGAGGTTAACTGATTTATGCATTTAAAGTGCATGACCATTATAAAAATGACTCAGTATTGCCGACAAGCTCTTTGAGAAGCGTATTTTGGATGAGGAAACATTTTTGAACCCTGTGAATCATCAGGTTTACACCCTCTCTTGCTCATGTCGACCACAGGTGACACTTCTCTCCTTCCTCTCGCCTTTTTTTCTCTCACTGCCAGCTGTCTTCATTAGCTGTCCCTTTGTCTCACTAACATTTGCCCCGTTCCTCCTTCCTCCATGTCTCATTAGTGTCACTGTGTTGTTATGTTACCCCTCTCCTTAAATCCTCTTGATACCATTCTTTCTTTCACACAACACCACGCTGGTGTGTCCAATTTCCATCCTTGGCCGTACGCTTTCTCCTCCTCCATCGCCAGCCTTCGACTTCTGCTCCCCCATTATCTCTCAGCAAAATCACCGGCTGGCATGCCATGTGATGGGAAAAGTATAGTCTTTACAGGAGCAAAATGTTACCCATTGAGTTAAGGAAAGACTTTTCACTTCCTTGGGTGTTCAGCTGCATCTGTCATGATACTTTCACATACACCCTGCTGACATTAAGTGCAGAAGGAAATCCTTTGGAAGCTGATGTCTGGTTCTCATGTCTGAGGGAGGCAAAGTCCGACTTCTTAATAGCAGAGGCTTCGTCTGTGCTTTGCTCGGGTGCATGACCCTCCGTCTCCCTCGATGGCTCATTATTGGAGTCGTCTGGCAGGCATCTCTTAAACCGGCGTTACACAATGAGTGTTATTAGCTGTGTGTCGTGGAGAAATCATCCGTCCCCCTCACACACACATACACACAACCATTACTCTGTCCTCTACTCTTCAACGTCATGTGATACTTAGAGGTACTTAGAGATCGATTTCATTTTTTAATCTTGGTAAGTGGATCTTGCCCAGTCTCCAGCCATTTTGAAGAAATTAAGGCGTTCGGTTGAATTTCGTAGTTCCTTTTTGTCTCAAAGAAGACATTGTCTGCTTTGCTTGTGCCGTTTATAGTGTTAGCATTTACCACCAACAAAGAGATTGGGTGGCCAACACTGATGCAACACTGACTTAAGGAGTTTTTCCTTAAGAGGATTAGTAACAGGATAGGAGGTAGCCTTTATCAGCTATTAATGAGTGTGTTAGGGTGGGTGGACCTGCTTTTTTCAAAAGCTTACATAAAAAATATAAAGTGTAATTTACGGAACATACAAGTCAAGTTTTTTCTTCTGCTTTATTTGCACTTGTGACCAAATTATCAATAGGATTAGAGATGGTATAGTTTGACAGACATCTAATAAAGAAAACTGCTGTTGCACCAGAATGGCGGCCATACCATAGTTTCAGAGGGCACTGGATAAATGAAACAGTATAAGGATGTATACAAGTATGAAAAATCTTGTTGGTTTTATGTTTTCTACTGAACATTTTGTTCCTCATGGTGTCATATCACTATGTAAATGCCAGTCTCTGTGAACTGAAATAGCTCTGCATCGCAGGGATGTCAATTATAAAAGAGGCACAGTGACACCAAAGGATTTCCGGAGCTTGTTTATTGTGCTGCAATGAAGGGAATGTTTGATCCTTCTACTTGCCGGGATATACAACAGAAGTGCGATTGTCTTCAGCCAACAACATGCTGAAATGAGAGTGCAGCATTCCTGCTGCCTTATTACTGCAATTAGACAAGACACTGTACCAGTAATTTCCGCGTTAGATAACACCACGGACTCTAAAGAATATCATTAATCACCCATAATGCATCCATCACAGCATAATCTGTGCTTTCTTTTCTTAAAGGGAAATCTGCTCACCACTGTTTTGTGACTTTATGTTGTTTTCTTGTCATAGGTTAAACAGCTACTGGGGAGGTTGATGTGGATTTCAGGTCCTGCGTCCAGATGTTCCTCCCTGGCGCATGCCCATATCCAACAATGTTGCTACCTGCGGACTGGCTGCTGCGCCACTCTGTGGTCATGTGTTTGCTGCTGCACAGCCTGGTGCTTATGACCTTCTGCTTCCACCATGCTGCTACCAGTTGCTCCAAGAGCTGCTACTGCTCTGAGAGCGAGAGCAGCGGGAAGACGGTGCGCTGCAGCAATCTGCAGCTCACAGAGATCCCCCAGGATATCCCCAATGACACACGACGCATTTACCTGGACTTCAACCTCTTTACTACAGTCCCAACGAATGCTTTTGTAGGTTTGCCCCAATTGGTTGAACTGGATCTGTCACATAACGAATTAAGCCAGTTAGAACCAGGGGCATTCAGGGGCCTGGGCTCCTCTCTACAGTTCCTAGACCTTTCTTCGAACAAGTTGATGAAATTTAACCCTGAGGCTTTTGAGGGCCTGCGGGCTCGCGCCAACCTAACAAACAATCCATGGCATTGTGACTGTAACTTGCAGATGGCTTTGCCCCGCGTGGACCTGGAACCTGCATCATTGGCAGGCATTGTGTGCCAGACTTCTGACCCTGAGGAAACAGGAGTTCAAGGTCTTGCTTTCCTGTTGGCGCCAGACATAGACCTATGTGTGGTGATGAAGAGGACTACAGATGTGGCCATGCTGGTCGTCATGTTTGGCTGGTTCACGATGGTCATCTCCTACCTGGTCTATTATGTCCGGGCAAATCAGGAAGATGCCCGCAGACACCTGGAGTATCTCAAGTCATTGCCCAGCAGACAGGGAAAATCAGAGGAGTCGTCCACTATTAGTACTGTGGTATAAAGTTGATGGAGCTACATACAGGACCTGAATTGGTAACTCAAACCAAACAGAATGGAGCTACAACCTGCAATTTCACGGTCATCATCAGTCTCAAAGGTTTTTCCCCCAGCTGTTGTCCTGGAGCCAAGGTGGGCAACAAGACATGTGCCTGCAGAAGAAAACCAGGCTGATGCAACCTCAATGAATTATTCATCTCCCAGCGACCCATTACAAGTTTTTGTTGGCTGAGCTGATGGTCTAGTCTGTGCGCTAAGGGAGAAAAATCAGCTGCATGGTTTTGGCGAACTCCAAAAATGGGATACAAATGGGATTTATCCATTGGTGCATGTGCCTTGATGCACCTCGCTCTCACGCAGATGATTCAAGAGGCAGCATCAGACAATGATACCAACGACAGGAAAAGACAACACTAGAATGACGAACTCCCGTGTACAACCATTTTGTTTTGTTTTTTTCAATGAAAACCCTTCTGGTATTCACCAATATATTGCAAGTAAAATGATGTTTTTCATTTAAATTGTCGTTTTTGCGGGTTTCTCTTACCAAACAGTCTAGTCTTACATAAAATGAAGAAATGCATACAGTATGTAAAATCTGAATCACTCTTTACTCAATGCATATTCAGCCCGCTATGCTGATGAATCAGATTACCGTGTGATGAAGGGCTCATCAGTTATTCTGTGATGTTTTCGATAGAAGCTACAGCGCTAGAGCTCCATACTGATGAGAACTGCAAAACCTCCAAGCTGCTTCTGTATATTAAAAGAATTTGACAGGAACCCCCTGCTTGCTCACCCCCTCAACCAGCTGGAACCTAAAATAATCTATGCAGCATGGCAGTACTATGCAACACATGAAAAGCCTCATCTTTTCCTTTAATATGCCATCTTCATAATATGTTGGTGCATGCCAGCCTATTGAAAGTTGAAGGACCAGTGTGTATGATTTAGGAAGATCCGCTGGCAGCAATAGAATACGATCATGTATTCGTAAGTATATAATCACATGAAAATAAGCAGTGTTGTGTTTGATTACCTTAGAATGAGGCCTATGTATCTACAGAGGGACTGTGTCCTCTTCCATGTTGTACCACCCTGAACAGACAAACCAAACACCGGATTTAGAGAAGGGCCTTTTGCATTCTGGCTGCCTCCCTAACCTCGTCTATACACTTGGTGAAATAAAGTGTATCCAGTTGGTTGCACTCTGCAACCTCACTGCTAGATGCCACTAAATCCAACACACTGGTCCTTGAAAGTCTATCAAATGCAGGGATGTGGAATGCTGCAGGTTTGTCCGGGGGTGAATAAACCAAAACATGTCATCCAGGTTTGATGAAAGACCACACTGCAGCTCTAAAATTACCCCTCAGCACATTATGCTAATGTTTGCACGCCAGTCTTCAGTCACAAGCCAATAACTCTGTCTGTAATATCATCTAATTGTTAAAATAGGTTGATTTGAGAAGTATGAGTATACTGTGGTTAAACTGCCATGAGGTAGACAGAGATTTATCATTTAAATGGGAATGTTTTTCATTTTCTGGTTCTGTAGGAAAAGCCCTTAAGCAAAAAGTCATTATTTTAACTCTCAATCCAGAGTAATTAAGGAAACACCAAGGAGTCCTGGTTATCTAGACAGAGCTCCTTCCTTTGTGAAACTTTTTGTTCTCTGTCGTGTCTTTATGAAACACCCAGTGTGCCTCTGGGAGCCATATTGACTGGTGCAGTCACACTCATGGGTTTTTCAAATAACATTTATGGGGCCGTGACCTGCTGATCCATTTAAAGAGATGCCAGAGATGTGAAGCTCCGATTTCACCAGTCTGTGGCGAAGAGGAAAGATGCATTTGTGTTTCTTCAAATCCAACTGTCAATACATACCGAGACCACAAAAGGGAAAATGGATTTGAGTGGCGATATAATTTAATCCACATCAGACCAGACTGTGCTCTGAAGATGTGCTGCTGCCTTTTCCAAAGAGCAGAGCAAGAATAGCTCAGTGGAAATCCTGAATAATCAAATTTGATGTTGAGGTAGTTTGTCAACATGGATTTCCCTGTGTCAGATACACAAATGCCTCTAGACCAGAGCAAGACCAATAAATGATTTATGGTGACCATAAAAACACTTGAGCAGAAAGTCTGGGAATGCACCCATCATCGTGTGTGTCCCAGTTCTTGAGGGGGAAAAAATATAAAGGAGAATGCCACAGGGGATCAGCTGCCCCCTCTGTAGCTTGGCTTGCCCTTTCTTGGGTAAAGCACTTTCCAGATGCCCTTGGGCTGCTCATCCAGAGCGGTCACAGTGACAGCAAAAGTAAGTTCCACCTCATCCTTAAACTACCTCTTTCCCAAAGAGAGCACTCAGTCTTTAAAGAAATAGTTTCTCATCTTGGGAAACAAACTCTTTCACTTGCTTGCAGAGAGTTGGAAAGGATAATTAAAACCACTCCAAGCTTCGTATAGTTAATATGTAGCTACAGTCAGCAGAAAGTTACCTTAGCTTGCCTATCTCTGTTCATAGGTAACCAGACCTGCCTCCTAGCTCCCCCACAGCACACTCAATAACACATCAGATCCTTTGTTTCATTCGTATAAAAACTACAATGCAAAAGCTACAATTCAACATCTCAAGGGGGTCGTGTGCTGCTATTTCTTGGGAAGGCAACCACCACGGTTTCTTGTTGACATAACATGTTAATTATTCAGCTTTAGACGTGCTGGTAGGAAGAATTTTTGCTACAGTTCAAGAGAGCTAGGCTAGCTATTTCCCCTGTCTCCAGTGTTTATGCTAAACTGAGCTAATCAGATGCTAGCTGCAGGTTCCTTTTTTAGCGTACGTGTTGCATCATCGTCAAAATTTTCAAAATTGTCAAACAATTTGGTAAGAAATCCCGAAGAAAGAATGTTAGGATAAAAGTTAAGCTTTTAATAAACATATCGATTTATTTCTTTTGTTTTCCCAATTGCAAATTAAGAAGTGGTTTGTTTGTGAAAGAAAAAAAATACAGTCCCTGTTGTCTTCATAGTGCTCATGCTCCAGTTTCTATTCTCAGTCTGAAATAGTTTTAAAGAAAACAATTATATTGATCTTGACAGAGTTAATCTTAAGGAAGCCCAGGTACAGCCTCCCATGATGAGCAGGAGGCTCAACAGTACTGAAAAATAGATGGTAAGCCTCTCTTTCTGACATTTCCTGCTGCACACACACACACACAGCTTCTTCCTTCCCTCTATCCTCTGATAACAGACTCTCACGGTGGCTTTGAAACCAGCCACTGTGGCTCTCCGTTCGAGGAGATAAACAGAAAACTAGCACAGACAAGTGTGACGCTGTATTTTTCACAGCTAATGCATGTGAGTGGGTACCGTCTTTTGTTCACCTGTATGTACGACAGGTGTGCGTGCATAGCGGGAGTGAGGGTACTGGTAATGTAACACCTCTGTTCCCCAGCGCACATAAATGTCAGTGAGGTTAATTTAAATTTCAGGCCGGCTCAGCTTGCCCCGCCTGCTACCTTAGACACGTTACACTGGTGTGAGCATTACAACTGCTGGGTAATGGGACACAAAGTGGGGGATAAGGTGACGCATCCAATCCCAGAGAGCGCGGCCTTGTTTGGGATTGGGTTGCAGGTGAAAATGTTTCCAGGCTCCGAGATCAGTTGGGGTCTTATAGTAACAGTTTATGTGCCAACTGATTTTCCCCTTTTTTTTCTTTAGGTAAAAATGGTAAGTAACACCTAAGATGTTGTATATGAGGAGAGGGACAGACCTTTGAGTGACTGTCATTATTCTGTCATGGCCTGTCTGCGAAGAAAACATTGTTTCAATGTCCTAGCCTCATTTTCTGTGACACAGCACCCCCTGTTGTAGTAAGAGGGTAAGTGTAAGGCAAGTAAATGGTTTTCCTTTATGTTTTCAATACTGAAATAAGAATTTATGTGTCAGTTATGCTTTTGTAGACAAACCAGGAGCACACAGCAAACAGCCATATTTCAAAATAAGGGGAACCGTTAAAGCACGATTTCCCCAACCCATTTGGGGCTGGAAACCAACCAGAATACTACTATTCTTGCTTTAAACTAGTCTGTGAAAATTCAATGAAACTCAAATCTGTGTAGGAGTATGAACCATATGCACACTGTGAACTGAGGTATACAATAAAGAATTGTATTAAAGGTATTAGCACTGAACAGGGATATTATAAAACAGGGCATAAAGATTAGTTAAAATGTAGGGAATAAAATAAGTACCCTTTGAACTTGAATTACTACTGTGTTTAAGCAAAAAAAAATCAAATTATAAATAAGAACAATTCCATTAATTTAGCATATTTATCTGCATCAGCAACCCCACATACAGTTAACCACTTGTAATCAGCCTTTGAGCATATCTGACGCTAGCGGTCTCCAAATGTTTAACGGACAGGGGTGAAAATAGTGCAAAGGGCACCTGTTGTCTGTGGTGGGGCACCAGTGTGCAAAAAGTTGCCAAAGTTTATAGTGAAGGAAGGCCACGTTTTGTCCACTGGAAGTGCACTCTAGAGGACACTTCATCATGTTTTATCTACTACAGGAGGCATCCAAGAGGGCACTTTTGCACTTTTTTTTTTTTTTAACATGAGGGTGATCTTGCTTACCTATGTGCCTTACTTATAATAAGTTACTCTCACCTCCAACAGGTAATAACGGTAATAGGTAGGTAGGTAGTAGGTAATAACTCTTTGCGCAGAAAATGGATATTACAATTGTACTATAGAAATAACTGCTGAAGATGCACTAGCTTAAGCAAAGGTAAATGACTAAAATGCGATTATTGACAGTCTAATAAACATTATATACAACATAATGTATGTATGTGTAGACTACACATGAGGTATCAGTGGTTGAATTCTGTTGATGAACATTACTTGTATCTGTGTCAGTATTTTATGTAGGTCAAGTCATGTTTCCTGTAAAATCGTTTTCTATTGAAACAACCCTTTCACGCAAACCTCCTTCCTCTGGGGGTGACAAGAGTTCTTTGCGCAGTTTCAGCACATACTCTCCCCACTGGGCTTTTTTTTCCATGTAAAACACATTTTGCTATTTTTGCTTCCGTCATTTCCAGAGAAAAGGACAGCTCTGTTTTTACGCAATGTGAAATCACATGGTACAATCAGAAATGAAAACTTGGTTTTAAAAGAGATCTGTGGACATCTTGGTATGTTAGTGGTATCAGTCTTATCATGTAAGCACACTAATATTATATCAATGTGTGTAATTTCAATTTTCTTTCAAAATTTTGCATCAGAACAACCACTTTCTGATAGACTCTTTACAGGTAAACAGTGTAATTTAGTGCTTGCCCAGGGGGAACACAATAAAGTATTTCAGTTCAGTTTTTGTTCACAGGACTTATGATTTGCACAAACACTAATGTTGATTTTAAGCTTAATAAACACCAGCCCCTTCAGGCCGTATGTGTTCAGCACAAAAATGTTCAAAGGCAAATACTAAATTGACAAAGACTGTTGCAGATTAACTTTATTAATCTTTTAAAAACAGAAACACCAAATTTAATTTAACATCCCTTTGTTAGAAGTGAACCCAGGATTAACCCTAAAACCTCTTTTTTTTAACTTTTATGGTGATCTTTGAGCTCTTTAAAACCAGGTCCTCTCTGTGTAATCTAACAATTAAAAGCAGTTTTATGCCACAGATGTAAGAGATTTAAGAAGTTAAACCCCTTACTGTTACTCTCCTTCCCAGCAATTTTTAAATCATTTTTTCGTTCTTCCATGTGGGGTTGTTACATATCAAATTTTCGAATCAACGACAAGATTATTGTGATATTTATAGACAATATAAACAAAATTTTATTAGTCAAATCCTTCTTTCAGTTTTCTTTATTGTGTGTTTTTTCTGTTATTTTGGCAAATAATTTACTCTAAAAATCCAAAACTGCACAAAAGTGTTAAACAACAACACTTTATAAATTGATATAAAAAAATGTTTTTAAAATATCACTGCTGTCATAAATACTGGTGATATGTCTACTTCAGTGCTCAACATTGATCTGTGGCACCATTTTCAAAATGCCTGAGTGTTGTCCAGTCTTGCATAACAAAATAAAAAAGCTTTTTTACAGACTGCAATCTTAGCATGCTAAGTCTAATGGTCATCATCATGTTTAGTATTCCACATGTCAAAATGAGAGCATTGTAACAAGCAAACGTGAAGGTGACACGCTACAACCAAACAGTGTTTCCAGCTGGGTCGCTGACGGGGCAGCAGAGCGAGGCCTCAGCAGTGAATAATGCCCTCCTTTTATGTGCAGGATTGATTGGAAATCAGAGCAGTGTGGATTTCAGGGATCAGATTTGACGGCTTCACTTCACAGCCTGTCAAGCATGCCAGATGTAACAGAGCTACACGGGATGATCAAGGGGCCCTCGTGTCAGAGCATGAAGCATACCAATCTGCTACAATAGAGGGACAGGATTGACCTATGAGGTGCCTGCATAACTTTCAGCACAATGGTATGTGTTTGAAGTTTAAATTCTGAATAATGGTTTAAATAGATAAGGTGGAAAAATAATAGGTCATTCTATTTAATTTATTGCATAGACCTTGAATACCACTCTCTTTTCTGTGTGGGACATTTAAAGCTGGAGCTAGCAGCCAAATAGCTTATCCTAGCGGACTGGGAACATGGGAAAACAGTTAACCTGGTTCAGTCTACATTTAAATGATGTCAGCTGAGCACCACCCTTAAAAGCTACTAATTTTCTAACATGCAAATTAGTGAGCATTAAATTTCTTGGTAGGCTGATTTTTAATATTTGGACAGAATCAGGCTCGATGTTTCCCACTATTTTCAGTCTTTATGCTAAGCTAAGCTAAGCTAACCTTCTCCTGGCTTCATACTTAGCTTATGTAAAATTAGAGTGTTAAATTTCTTATCTAACCTTGACAAGAAAGCGAGTATGTGTATTTTTCATTATTGTGAACTATTTCCTTGAGGCAAGGATCAACTAAAATCCAATTTTTATTAAATAAATTAATGTTACTCCATTGTTAAAAGTGGTCTGTTAATTTGTAGTACTTTAGTCATGCAAATTGTTTTTGACTGCACTTTACACTCTGAGAGATTTGTGAAAGTAATGCAAGCAGAAGTTTAGAGTTAGGAAATTAACAGGAAATGAACCTTTCACCTCTTGTGTATTTCCATTCTGTGCAAGTAAAGGGACACACAAAGCATGAGCTCCCACTCGCAAAGAAAATCACATCTTGGTTTTGCAAGGAGTTGAAAATTGTTAAAGTTTGACGGGCAAAATCTCAGCCTCAACCGGTTGTGTAAAAGGACGTGTGGTTGACCCCTCAAACGGCTTTAGCTCACCCACTGGTGTGTAAATGTGTGTGTGAGTTCCTGATGAGCAGGTTTGCACTTTCTAGAGAAGCCTGTCCTTTGTTTGTGAAATTGTGTGTAAAAATAGGAGGTTGCTGACTTGCTGGAAAGCCTTTGGGTAGTTGAAACACTAGAAAGCACTAAGCACTGCATAAATGCAGCAAATGCAATCCAGTTGAAACCAGTAAACTGACTTCATGTGTGTCACATCCTGCACTGCCCATATTCAGCGCCGGTAGGCAGGGGTGGAAAGAGTACCAAAAAAAATCTACGTAAGGAGAAG
>JAPZDX010000014.1:14017895-14028710 GCA_029783625.1 Naso annulatus | reverse complement strand
AAATTAGTCACTAGTCACTCCAACTGTTTAGTAGATTATTGAAACCTTTTTGTTTTGTGGACTAAAAAACTTCACTCAACCTTCCATCGGCATTACCATGAGTACATAACAACTGAATATTAATTTTTGGGTGAATGATCCCTTTACGGACTCATTTTTAATTTACTTCTATGCCCCTGTACAACACTTTGATAAACATTGTGTCTTAATGGTGCTATATAAACTTGCCTCCTGTTGCTGTACTAAAACACATTTGAATGTTTTTCACCACTGAAAACCCGTCATTTCCAAATACTTTGTCTTTTTTGACAATTTTTTCTAGTTGAAACTATGCTAGTCTGACTTAAGCAAAAAAAATCCTTTAATTTATTATTTTTTAAAGGCACCGTGAGCAGTCTCATGGTTACAGACTCCCTGAAAATTTACCGTAAGTCATACACAGGACTCCAACCAAATTCCTTTTATCTTCTAACCCCCTCTCTAACCTTTTGATTGTCTTATAACTCATGACCACAGCACTCAATTCTTAAAAATGTGTTTGAAACTAGCAGAACAAACACTACATTTATGAGGAAATTCCAAGCCCTTTCCAATAATGGGTGATAAAACAGCCACTAATCTTAAACCTTATCTCCACCTGTCTCGCTTCCCCTCCTGGCCCATAACTCACCATGGTAAAGGGCATGAACTGCAGTATGCTTCCGCGACTTCCCTGCTCTAGGCACTCGACACACTCCTCTATAAAACTCTGCACAAACTGGGTATGAGGTCCTGCCATCTTGGAGCCCACGATGGAGGAAATGAGGAGGAAAAGGTTGGCTGAGGAGAAGAGAGCAGGCGGTAGGAATAGTCATTGTTAAAGCAATCGACTGTTTATCTATTCAGAGCTGCCAGTAATAAATAACTTAAATGTTAAAAAACATTCTAAACATTATTCTTTTCATGTTTAAAAATCATAAAAGTGCATGTTTTGAATATTGCTGTTATATTTGCTATCCCAAGAGCAAGAGCTTTTTTCAGAGTTGTCTTGCATTTGTCACTTGTCTGTATACTTAGTTAATTTTTTTAACGAGGGTCAGAAACAAGGCATATAGAGTAGACAGAGGTTGATTCATTTTTCTGTGCAGCATTCAGGCAAAAAGTTCTCACCCAGGACTCGGTTGAGAGGGTCCCTCATGTTGACAGTGTGAAGCTGGGAGGCAGAGAGGGAGCTGCTCATGGATCGGTCTCCTGTGAGATAACACGTATTATGACGAATATAGTTTTGTTTGCTTTCATTTTATTTTGTAAACGGAGGAAAAAAAACACACAGGACAACATAATGTCAACAGGGAAGTTGAAGTTCTCTATCAAGTACTCTGTTTGTAGTTGACAAAAGGCCATCTTGCCATAAGGTTATGAAAGGCTTCCTTTCACTGTCGTCTTGCATAATCTCTTTTAGTTTGTTCCTAAAATAACCTTGTTAGTCACATTTTATTTTGTGTAAAAGATGAAGGGCTGATTCTACTATCCACATACTCAAAATAAAAATCAGCTGCTGTTGTTTCAACTTATGACTGCAGTAATAAACAGAATAAAGAATTCTGCGAAAAATTTAGTGTTGGATGCTCAGTTTCTAAATGACTTTGGGTGAAAGGCAAACTTTCACAAAGTTTCAGTCTCCGTGTCACCAAGCTGTAGTTCATTCATTTTTTCCTAAGTCATGCAACACACTGACGTTCGACACTGGGGATTTTTTTATGTAGCTGTAGCTAAAACTGAAAAAGTGAAAATTCCCAAAACACTCTAAATGCTCACTATGTTAAAAGAAAGATTAGAAGCATTGTTTGGATCCACAGCATAATATATCAATTAGCCTCCACATAAATCTCTCTCCTGTTGTTTTGTGCTGCATGTTTTAAGTAAAAACCTTGCAGCCGACAACAGTGCTCAAGTCAGAACCTGCTTACAGGTAAGACTCAACACATAATTGCTGTTGAGGCCAATCAGTTTATGACCGCAAGCTTATTTATGCTTTTCTGATCCAGCGAAAAAGTGCTCACAAGAAGCAACATGCCAGTAACAGGGTCTTTGAAAGTCCAACTGGTCCGACTGCTTTTGAAAAATCTGGTATTTGCATGAACCATAAATCAGAGAGATGATTGACTAAAAGACCTTGGGATTCATAATTCAACCATGCATTAAAACCCAGATGGTAATACACTTACCTGGACTGGAAAGGGTTACGGGCTCATCCTCATTAGAGCTGAGCAGACGCATGAGTTTGGAGGGCTGAGTATCATCTAGGGGAAAGAGGCTGTTGTAGTCCTGTGGCCAAAACAAATATGTTGACTACATTGTATTAGAAATCATTAAAGTTTTTGCTATCCTGTTTATTTTTAGTCTCATTACCAAATTGGAAATGAGGTAAAAAAAAAAAAAGAGGAACTAGATCACAGCATTAACTCCCTTGAACATGTCTGTTGCTTACAGTGAAAATAGGATTTTCATGAGTAACACAATACGTAACCCTGATGACAAACACATGACCTGTGTGGCTGTTTTTACCTCGATATCTTCTCGCTGCCTTTTGCGCTGACGAGCAGAGAATGGGCCTTTGTGGTGAGAGGAGTAAGAGCTGAGCGCACACCACACACACAATCTGAGGAGTCATTGGGAGTTGTGTTAGCAGCAAATCTGAAAGTGTCAGAACTGCTCAACATCAAGGTGTCAGGCTTCTCTTACTTGGCCAGCGCCTTTCCAGGTGGGTCAGCCAGGCTGTGCCAGTGAGCAGAGTCCGTGAGCAGGTCGGGCAGTATGGTGCCCAGCAGGGTGAGGGTGATCTGCTGGGTGTCCAGGCAGAAGATGCTGTAGAGCAACTCCACCACTCGATTAGCCCACTCCTGTCGAGTCTCCTTCAGCAGCTCCTGTAATGACACACAGTGCTCCCATTACACACCATCTGCCTTGCTCATTAAAAGGTAAGCAGAACAAATTTATGTGTAAAATGTTCGTAGAAGGAAATTTCTGTGCATTTTGGCATTCATCAGTATTTAAGTAGATCCCATCTTTTCGTAGGTACTAAACATATCTACACCTGCTTATAGTGCTTTCATAAATAAGAAAATACACATAAATATTGCTTGTCATTATTAGAGATTACATTTTTATTTTATATTGTGCTCAGTTATGTTCACAAAATGCAGATGCCTTTCAAAAAGCGTAATTTAAACATGACGAAAGATTTAAAAAGTAACACATATAGCTAAACTAGTTGACAATTAGCAGAGTTAAGCTCCAGATTATGTTTATAAAAAATATGAATGGTTTCTTTAGATTAACTTCATACATGCATTTTCTGCACACTGAATTATATAAAAGTCTCTCCAATGACACGAGCAATGCGCTCATCTGTGGCAGACAGTTGTGACAGCAGCCTCCTCCTGCAGCTGCTCTGATTTTTTTGTGTATTCATGCATTTTTGCATCAAGTTTCATATCGAACCATTTTCATTGAACTTCTTGGATGGTGCTTACACACAGAGGACACACAGTTAACGGCATCTGATACCTCCTTCCTGGTCTGTGATTTACCTGTGTCTGTCACACCACTACCAACAGAAGAAAATAAAATATTTTTCTCAACTCCCCCTTCAACCAGAAAAACTTCTATCTCTGCACCAGAAAAGTTTCTCATTCTCTCTCTTTCTTTATATGAGTCATGGTCGCAGGTCGACAGGATGTACCTGGTCATAGTAATCACCACCTCTTCATATGGTGCTCATTGGCTATTCAGGGGCGGAGATGTACGCTAATTGCTGACTAGCAGCAGCCCTCTGTCCGTTTATGATCGATTGGCATTCATGAACATGCCAAGAATCAAATCCAATATTTACGTGGCATTCGTGATCCGGAATAAGTTTTTAGTAACAAAATTTTTTATGTGCAACTCTGCTCACAGATGTACCAATATTTCTGAGACCCACTGAGTGTTCTGATTGCTGGCCATACTCTAGTTTAAGTTTCTTTGCATGTGTCTTTGATATGAGAGTCCTCATATTCTTGAAAAGGTACAATGTGGCGTTTATGGTCGTTAGTTGGCGCAATGGAGAAAAGCTTCGATTAGTGGGTCCTTGTTTTAGGAGAAGGGACTGAGAAGTTCGTGCTATTCCTCTGATCCACAGCTGGTAGCAAAGATGTGTAAAGAAACCCTCAATAAACGCATGAAAGAAGTAAAGTTGACTTCAAATATGGATGTAAACAATTCAAGTTTCAAAATAAATATATATACAAAAATAAAACAAATCAGCTTTCCACATATTTTAAGAGGAAAGAAAATCACTCAAAATGCTGAAGTTTGTTTACAAGAGAACTCCTCAGGGTACCTTTAAATAAACCAGTAAAGAGTATGTGTGGTCATAGTGTCTTACCCAGTGCTCACATACACAACAATCCACTCAGAGAAGACATAAAAACAGATGAAGCCGCAAGTAGCCTCTTTTAGGGAGCAGCAGCTGCTGCTTCTAAAACAGTGAAATAACTTTCAGGTCAACCCAAAAATTACATGACGGATGTTAAATCCCATAGTGACCTCTGCAGTGCGGGTGTAAATGAGAGAAATCTTAAAAACTAAAATTTGCTCCTGAACAAGAAGCATTGAGAAATCGAGCATGACTATTGCGTTGACAAGCGCCAAGCCACGATTGGTCAGAAAAGGCGTTGTCTATTAATGCTTGTTGTAAATGTAGAGCTACAATGATGAGTTCATCAACTGATGAGTCGATAAACAGAAAAATATTGGACGACAACTTTTTGATTATTGATTTAACATTTCAGTTATTCTCCAAACAAAAATAGCAATTGTTTGATGGTTCCAGGTTCGAAAGTTTGGGGTTTTTATGTTAGAAGAGACTGAACATTTTGGGCATCTGCTTGGACAAAGGAAAACATTTAATGTCATCACCTTGTGATGTCAAATTGTGACGGGCTACTTCAGTTTTTACGACAAATAAAGAAAATAATTATAAGATTTATCATTAATCCTCAAGCTAACAGCTCTTTTTCTTGTGCCTCCTACCTTGACCAAATTGTTCGTGAACCAGAAGACCCCTCCCATGTTGAGGAGACTCTCGAACAGATGCAGCGCCCGGCTGTCCACCCAGCCTTTGCGTAGCACCGTCTGGAACTGCTTGCTGAGGGCCATGTGAATGGGGTCTTTGGCTGGCAGCAGGTTGCGGTAAGGGATCGGCTCCTGGCCCTCTACAGGAGGGCGCAGTGTGGCGCCCGTTTGTTGAAAGACGTCGGCACACATGTGCTCCATGATGGAACTCATTATAATGACTCTGGTGAGAGCGCGGGGGAGAGAGGACATAGTCATTAATCTAAATAGAGAGGGAGACTGTTGCATCAGTTGATGTGTGTTTCATTGATCTGTACCGTTCGTTGTAAAACTGCAGCGTGTTCTCCGCATACAGTGGTGTTACAAGCTGTCGGATCATAGTCTGGGGCTTCTCCCTCTCATCCCTCCCCAGCATCCTGACATGGGCCACCAGCCAGGCCACTGCACAGATTGCCATACTGCACACCTTCCCCTTGATGTTGTCAGTGATCTTCTACACTCAGAAAGGGAGGGCAACAGCAAAAAAAGAGGAAGGAAGGATGTGGTTAAAAGGATGCGGGGAATGGTCAAAGAAAGAGGATTCTGACTAAAGTCGCACACTATCACATTGCGTGATTTGAAAACTTGAATGGAAAAGGGAACAAATGAGAGGTCGGCTAAATCCGTAGAACTGTGAGACGTCACTGCTGTTGCAAGTTCTTAAAACACTGATCATTAATTTGCCACTTTCCACAAAGTACGTCATGATCACTTGACCAATGAGTCAAACTACAAAAGCAGGAAAGAGAAAATTCTTACACATGCAACTGCTAGGGAGGTTACTGGTACAGCCTGAACATAATATGAGCTGATCGTCGGGAAATCTCACCAGAAACATTTTCCAGTTACAGGAAGGGAGAAAAAAAATTAGTGAGAACATTAAGGGACCTGACTGACCTGTACCGCCTCCACAGACAGAACACCGTTCTCCCACGCATTTAGAACTTCCAAGATAGCTGCTGGAGTGCTGAGGCAGATTTCATGCCATTTCACCTGACTGTCACAACAGACAAACGTCAAAGGAAGTTCCATACTCAGAAATTTTTATGACAAACAGTTCATGTGAAAATAAAAATGAAACACTAAAGTAACCTGCAAGTCATCACTGTAGCGGATAATGAAACTGATCTAGCAACATTGTAGCCCTAGTTTGTTTCACCACATGTTCAACATATTGAAATAAAACATGAAGATCAAAGCACCAGAGTTACAAACAAATTTATGCTTGCTGCCGGGTTAATAAGTTAAAGCAACACAAGCACTAGCATTTGTAAACGTTATATTAACATTTAAAAAATAGTTTGCAACACTCTATAATGCAACTGTATGCAGTTGTGATACATTTTTCGAACTACTGTGCAATATTCCTAAACTATTCTAACTTCTCCTATGAAAAAAATACTTTATATAACTGATTTACTATAATATTTTTCATTGTCTTATAATACATGAGTATCCGACTATGGGTGCTCACATGAAGAGCTATAGTTGACAAAAACAGTTAAAAGAAACATGTAATAAACATTTATATTCTGCAAATATGAGTACAACATAGGGGGACTTAAATTGTTGTTGTTCGAGCATGTGCTCTTAAAAAACCCTTTAAACAGATTTTCTTATGGAAAACTATCATCAGCCAGGTGATATGTGTTAACAGATTGAAAGTTAAGGGTATAATATATTCTCAAAAAACTGTTAGTCTCAGATTAGTCTGTAACTTACACTAGTTTCATCTCTGAGGAGCTGTTCAGCAGTGTGACCAGGCTCTCCACTTTTCCTGGCTCTGGTCTGAAGCAGGGGTGGTCTGGGTTCAGAATCTTGCCCTCCTCAGGCATGCAAGTCTGCAGCCATGTTTCAAAGAAGGGCGTCTCCCCTGAAGGGCTGGGGTCTGAAAGGATCACCTGGACAGAAGATGCACAGGGCAGCCAAACACTGTAGGAATCAATTAAATCTTATTCTACAACAGTTAGTTCCGGCAGAGCAATTTAATTGGCTGAGAGACATTAAAATCGTGACGATATTTCACCACAGCATCACGGTTTCTTCGCTCTGTATGTATTACTCCGCATCAACGCTTATGCATTGCCATGGCAACATTCTAATTTGCAGCTGCGATCGACAGTTACACTGTAACATTAATTTATTCAGTCACTGGCAATTGATCAGCCTAAAACATGGATTTCTTTCAAAATATAACATTTGAACATGGGCTGTTTACACCAATCACAGCCTCAGGGCCACTGCCATCCAGAGGCTGTCAGATGCGGGACTTGAAGCAACGGAGATCATGACAGTCAGTGGGCACCGGTAAGTAGTTGCTTTAACTATGTAACATTACTGTAGAGTTGCAATGGCAATGTGTGATACTAATTAGGCCTAATAACAGTTGCACCCTTAAAAAAATAACGTTTGTCTTGCAGGTCTGAGAGCTCATTGAAAAGTTACTGGAAGCCATTCATGGACAGCAGGAAAAGATGGAGCCACATACTGTTTTTAAAAAGATATATTTCTGGGCTTTTTGTGCCTTTATTACTCAGACAGGACAGCTGAAGAGTGGACAGGAAACAGAGGAGAGAGAGGGAATGACATGCAGCAAAGGGGCAGAGGTGGAATCGAACCCACGGCCTCTGTATATGGGGCATCTGCTCTATCAACTGAGCCACTGGGCGCCCCTCACCTGACTCTTTTTGACTTGCTGCACAATAAACGGCAACGTGCAGATCAATTTGTATACTGATACAAAGTAGCGTAGCACCTGCTGTGAGTGCCTGGCACAGCCTGTGTGCGCTACGTTGCCAAGGCAACAGTGAGAGTTTAACCCTGAGGGAACTGTTTTTGTTGGCGGAACCAAATAAAACACTTAAATCATCTATTTTGTCACCTTTCTTCAACTTTTTCTTACTCAGCATCGCTATTTAAACTGTTGTTGAACTGTTGCATAAAAGCAATATCACACTCGAGGTCTGGATGCTGTACCGTAATATCGGCACGGGTGTGATTGTCTATGACCGAACCACAGCCGTGACGATATTACAGTACAACATCACTCCCTCTCGTGTGATGTTGCTTAAATCAACCTAAATGAACAGATGACACAGATTTAATCAATCTGCAATAGTGTTTTCTGCAAGCTAAAACGCTGCAGTGAATGTTACATGTCTACTGCACAGCCCTCTCTGGACATCTTGTGGCCTTCCACTGAAAGAGCAGGCTGATTTGCTAAAGAATTCACACAGATTATTCTACCACTGAACGTCATGATACTTTTATCTAACAAGCTGAAATTGTCACAAACTAACCTCAGAACCGTACGTCTGCACCACATGGCAGAGCATGAGGAAGGAGATGTCAAAGAGCAGGGCCCTTACTGACGCAGACTTGGCTGGAGGAGAGCAGGGAAAAGTCCTGAACGTCAGTATCTCATTCAACAAATGATATGTCAGTGAGGAAATAAGCTCCCACATTGGAACATGCCACTCTAAAATTTAAACTCACATCCTTCGCCGCTGATGTGCTTGGGAAACTCATTAAGCCTAGAAGAAAAAGAAAAAAAAAAAAATCACAAGATGTGAAATCTCTTGTTTAAAATCCACTTCCTAGGCTGACTGGACTTTCCAAATGGGTAAACATAGTAAATTTAATAATCTGCCACCCTTGGAAACATGCTTGGAAATTCATATGCTAGCTGTTATTTAAGTCAGAATTCTAGAGACTGATGGGAACATTTGTTTTAACTCTATCTGTCTTGCAACTCTGTTTTGCATTTACTTACTTAATGAACTTCCGGGCAAAGGATTTGAGTTTCCCAGTGGCTGCTGCTGCTGCCAAGAGCAAGTCCAGGCTTTTCCCAGACAACATGTGTCCAAGGACCCCTAAAAGGCCCTCAGGGGACTTGGAGTGGTCTGCATCTACTGTCTATTGAAAGGAGAGAAAGAGCTTTGTTCATGTGTTCTTTTTCTACAACAGTGCTTTTGTTGGAGTGCAGTGATCTTTGAACGCCATTTAGCATTTTGCTTTGACTTTTTGGCAGCAGGTCTTTGCATTTTTGTACCCATTTTGAACACAATTTAGTACTGACCCCTACATCAACACTGCAAAGCACTGAGAATGTCTTACAGTTTAGTAGAGGTTGTGGTGCTCTACCTTGAGAATATTGGTGACAGTGGGCTCTGCTCTCAAGATGAGACCCGGGTTAGGCTGGATGTTAGCGTTTTCTGCTGTCTTTAGCCTCGGGGCGAACTCCCTGTCCTCGGTCCTGAATCAAATTTGCAGGTGGAAAGGGACAGGAAAGGAGGGGCAGAAGAGAGACAGAGACGGGGCGGAGGGGTTGTGGGGGGTGGGGTGGGGTGGGGGGCGTACGAGTACTGTGTGAATGTGGTGAACAAAATTTCCTCTATGCTTACATTGTCCTGTGTTCGTTGTGAGATGGGAGCCCGTACCGTTTTGAAGTGAGACAGGCTGTGTTTGAATCTGATAACAGACCGAGCTTGTTGCACTCTTGTAGGAGCATGCCGAGGCAGTCGCAACTATGTAAAGAAGCACAAGAAAAATGACCAAGCACTTCGCTGGCTTTCTTATCTTGGATGTTTTACGGGCAGATTACAAGCCATGAAGATGGTTACAAAGATATTTTGAAGCACTTACTTGCATCTCTGATCTGCTTTGTCCAGCAGAGGTGTGAGCTTGAGTAAGTACTGAAATGCAATATTCACGTCCTCCATGAAGTCCTGGAAAATACAAATGCCATGTTTAAAAGTGAAGGTGAAGGATTATCATGTTACATTTAAAGCCTGTTCATTTGTTAAAAAGTCAGTGCGTCAACTGTCTTACCTGTCCTTTGTCGCCCTGAGGATACTTCTTCAGTCGCAGCAGAACTTGAGGAATCTAGTACAAAGAGACAAAAATATTTTTAGTGAGGTCCAGTTGAATGTTCATGGATGTGCCAACAGTTATGTTTTCTGTCACAAGTGGCTGCAGCTAACATAAGCAATATTTCAAATGAAGCCATATCGGATACCAATGTGTTAATCTCATTTCTATGATTCCTTCATAGATTTCTGCAAAATTAAAAAAAAGGACAAGATAAGATGAAAGACACATTTATTGATTGAGAGTGAAATTTGTGTGCTGTAGCAGAACATGGACAAAATTAAGTATAGATAATAACAGAATCTAAAAATAAATAATACAAAAGGTAGGGCAGACTAAAATAGAAATAAAAAAAGAAACTATGTAATAGAAATCAAAGACAAATTTATGAAGTAAAATAATAATGGTGAGATAAACAGCAGCAGAGTCAGCAAGTCTAGCATATGCTAACATCATACATCTGACAAATACATGATATGAGTAGGTAATAATACTTAGTGTTTCTCTAAATTAATATAAAATACAGTATAGTATTTTATGAATAACTTACAATAGTGATAAAGTAAAACATAATGGTAAAGTACATCAAGATAAATACAAAGTATATAAATTAGTGATTGGAATAAATAGTGGGTGACACAGAAAGAGCCTACAAAGGACCATTAAATGGTAATAATGATACTAATTTAAACTAACAAAGACATAAAAAATAAATAAAAAAATGAAAAAATAAATAAAATGAAATAAAATGGAGGTTCGAACTTCAAAACGTCAAAAATTATCACTGATTTTTGATAATAATTTGAAGGC
>JAPZDX010000014.1:14007645-14017795 GCA_029783625.1 Naso annulatus | reverse complement strand
CCAAAGAACAACAAACACTTAGGTGAAGCAAAAAAAAAAAAAAAAAAAAAGACAGACAGACAGACATGAAAAAGAGGAAGCGGTCATCTTGGCTTTAGACACTTACTTTGAGGAATGTGAAGGCCGTCCATTTGAGCTCCTCTGTGCCCTCTGGTGACTCAATGAGGCCGGTGAAGCAGGCCTTCCAGATCTCCAGGACAAAAAGAGGAGCAGGGATTCTCTGTGGAGGACAAACAATTTGAAAAGGCTGCTGCTTAAAATAAGAAAATACATAGAACAAGTGACATATTTGTCCAGTGTAAAGGAGAAAATTTTGCAACTGAAACAAAAAACGAGTTTCAAACTTTTTCCAAAGCTGCTCTGTGATTTGCAATAATACTGCAAAATTTCTTTTGGTTGCACTGTAATAAAAAATGTTCACCTGCATTCTTTTGATCATCATCAACTGCTCCACCAGTGGCTGTGTTTCCCCTGTCAGATTCATGGTACCCTCCAACATGATGAAGGTGTGGACTGATGGAAAGGAGGCGTGGAGCGGAGGGTCACACTGCACGGACAACATCAGGGGAATACTGAGGGAAAGAGCGAAGAGTTAGCAGGAGGAAAAAAAACTTAAAATTATCAGAATGGAACATACAGGCTGAGCAGCCTGGCTGAACATTTGCAATACTGGAATACTGACCCTTTTACTAGTGACAAGCTCTCCTCCAATTTAGTTCTCAAAGTCTGGTTGGGTACACTGCTGAGGCCATCTGTCACTTTCAACATTGACTGCTCAACATTGCTCCAGGAACCTGTGGAGGAACAGCACCAGAAACTGTCTCAAAATGATGCACAGCAAGATTTGAGTGAGGCTGAATTTTTTGACAGCACACTCCACTTTACCAAAAATAATAATCTCTACATTTTTCCGAAGTATCAGTGCTAACTAAAACTCTTTGCTACATTCAGACAGATTCATCACCCTGAGAAACTGTCGACAGATGTTTGTCATGTAACTTCGATAGAGCATGTTTGTGCCCTAATGCATTACACACAATTTTAAGTGAACACACACACACACACACACACACACAATTGTGACACCTTGTTCCTCCAGCCGAGCGATGTGTACCAGGGCTCTGTTTTTGGTGCTGCTCATCAGAATGTGAAGCCTCTCCTGGCAGGCTTTCAGACTGGCCTCTGTGCTGGCTGATGGACCCAGCTCTCTCAGCTTCTCACAGTACCAGGCACAGCCCTGCAGCAGCCACACCACCACTCCCAGCAGAGCCCGACACAGCCCAATGCATTCCTCTGCCTTCCCGTGACAGCTTTAGAGTCAGCGATTAGAGGCAGTGAGTCAGAGATTTGTTGAAAGGAGAGGAAAACAAATTCAAACACATATTGTCTTGAATGCAAATGTCCAGGCAAACAGAAAACAAAAACATTCACAGAAGTATAATTTGCCCAAAGATCACAGACTGCGTAGGAATTAAGTCTATGAAGCTGCAGCAAATTGTTGTTATTCAAAGTGAATACTTAAAGGGAAACATGACTGATCTTTGTATTATAAGATCACTTTGTTTTTTTAGCACTGTTGAAAGCAGCATTCTGAATGAATTTAAAGTAATAGGGATAATAAGGATAAAGGATCATTTCTCATCTCCATAAAACAATGCCAACATTTTCCATTTAATAAGTCCATCAATAGCTAGTATGCCATTCATGACCACAGATGTTTGTCCCAGTTAATTTCAGATGATGACACAGTGTTATGCTTGATAGTAAGTTATATGATAATTTACAAAATTTATCTGAGTAGTGTTTGTATCAGTTTCATAGAGTTACAAATATGCTTTCTACAAGGGTTCTTTTGTTCCAAATGCAATTACCCTAATTAATCAACTTCAGTGAACTTAAACATGGGAGGGTATGGGCTGACTGTTGTTAACACTGAGATATTTGTCTTATGTCAATGTGATATTTATCGTTTTAACCTGGTGTACATGTTTGTGTTTGTATTTTATGGTGAGACCAAAGACAATTTTTTGTTTTCATTTGGACTTTGAAGTTATTCTAATCTATTCTATTCTGCATCTATTGAAATCCCATCATTGACACTGACGCAGCTAGGTGGAAAATATGTCACACTGACGGAGAAGGACAACTCATGGATACTTTTACATACCTGAGGCGATGGCAAAACATATCCATTATCTCTAACATGGACTTGACACACAGCTCCCGGGAAAAATCATCAAACTATCAAAAAAAAGAGACACGTTCATTATACCCTCTTATATTTTATAGAAAGACACACAATGCCATTTTTAAATCAAGCATTGATTACCTTGCTGATGGCTGCAAGCACACTGGAATAAGACACCATCTAGGCAGAGAGATAGTAACGTTCACAACATGCTAATTAACATCAACACTGTTTGACACACTGCCAGGTTGGCCATTATTCATTACGCTGCCTTTTTTCTCACCTGGGAACTTATAGCATATTTGAGGTAGGACAAAATAAGTGGGTTGGGAGAGGGACCAATCATCGCCTGCTCCATCAGAGCCTCTGTGATGTACAAAAAACATGTGAAAGAATATCGTTAACCATCAGAAAACTGGTATGAAGTCAAATTATTCACATTATTGTTGTGGAACTAAATTAGCTTTCTTCTAACCTGCAAGGTTGAGATAGTCCCATGTTGCTCCCTTAGGAAAGTTTTTCTTGATGTTAATGGCCCACTGGTAGTCACTCCAGCGTTCCTTCCATGCCTGCAGAATGGCTTGCTTCAGGTTGACCACCTTCATTCTGACAGCAATGACCACGCACTGGCAAAAATAGTAACGTTAGCATATGACTAAGACAAAGTTACTGGAGTGTTTCGACGTATGATACCCCCAGGTTAGCTTCTATAAAACTTATATTTTGTTCATTATTTGGCTAGTTGACGTTAGCCTTTAGCTGCCCGGCGTCTTTCATGAACTAACGTTAATTAACTAAAATAAAATTATCTTTTTGAGTGCGAAAACACACGAAGACCACCAAAAAATAAGACAAAACTCAGCCGCTGGCGCTAGTTTTTCATACTCACCTGAATTTATCAGTGTTTCAATTCATAAAAGATATTTGTAGCTACTCTGCCTCAAAATACAAAGGACGACATTTTTGCTTTTCAAACATAAGCGTTCATTGGTTAAACCGTCGACGTGTCAGTATTCTTTGAGTTGATTGGCTGTGGCGGGAACTAACGGCTCAGAGTAATGACATATGAACATCGCAAGATGTCGCACTTTACACATTTCAAAACTGCTGGGGAAAAGGAGGAGACAGGTAACTTACATCAAAACTTACTCCTGAAAACAAACAAAAGACCAAACTAACCAACTAGAAAAACACAAATAACTCATTCACAAACTAGCCATAACGTTACCGTCATTTAGTTATTTCAAACAATCCGGAGAGTTCAGTTTTTATGTGCCATTAAAATGACTGTTTTGCAGTCTTGAGACGCTTAATGTGCAAGAATAAGTGTCTTCTTTTTGCTGTCTGTTGTTTGTCGGCAGCTACTTTGCAACTTTTGATGAATAAGTTTGTGACAATTAACCAAAACCAAAGCCCCAGTGCTCCTCACTTACATCACATTTTCAGCATCATTAGCACATAGCTAACACATTTAACTTTACCCTAGAGGGGATTATGTCTGGACTGTATGGGATTATTTTAGAAAGAAATTGCCCTGAATATAGCCAAATATTGTGAGTGGGTAAATTATAAACTAATATTGACTATTTCACAGACACAGCATAAAGGCAGCATAGGCCTGCAGGTAGAAAAATCCCCCTCTCAAAAAAGGTGATAATGTGTTGGCTAACTTTTGTAACTTCTGTATTTGGTAATGTCATTTCACTTATTTCATTGTCATTCCAATACTTAGCTTTCTGTAGCCTTATGCCTCGGGTACTTAATGAATATTTTGCAGGCTGCATACTGTCTGTCAACACTGGTGAATCCCATAGGACAGACTGTCATTTGTTCCGAATACAAAATCATTAAACTAACTGATAGCATTTCACTGTTTTGCTCCTGCTTTGTGAATGTGGCCATAATTGTCAGGGTACAATTACAGTCAAGAAAAGTCAAAAAATCCACCAATCTGAAAAATCCCAAAAAAACAGAAATAAGAAACAAAAAGTCTCATATTAAATCTAACTCAATTTAATGATAATGAGTTGAATTCAAAATGAAAATAACTGTTTGATTTCAGTTTTGACCAGTTGTCTCTTCCATGGCATACAGTGGAATGCTTTGTTGTCTTATGTAACCGTCCCATTCAGTTGTGTGATTCACTGCCTCACTGCAATTTCATCTGTTTTTGTGTGTCAGTTCAGCCCTCTTCAACAGGGTTTTTTGTCTATTATGTCACACCGTAGTTGCTGAAAAAAAAAAGAGTATTTGTCTTAAAAACATTTAAGACCTGAGCCATTCCTGACAGTCCGTTAGAAACAGAATTTAACACGTGTAGGTAACTCCAATGCAGAAGTTTGGACTAAGCCCAGCACTGTAAAAACTGATTTAGTTATTCACAACAGAACTGAAACACAATACCGATAGTTTATTATTATTTTTTTAATATAACGCAATTCCACTCAACCATGGCCTGCGTAGATTTTCTAATTTTCTACTTTGCACTTATTTCTTCATCATGTTGATAGGGATCCTGTTCTCCATATCAAAAACACCCAACTACCGCTGTGAGTGAAAGTCCTGTTTTGAGTCTGCAGTAACAAAGACCCTCATTCTGTCTGACACTGGAGACGTTCTCCTGGCTAAAGTGAGGTCTGTGTCCTGGGACAGGGCGATGCCAGCCTACAAGAGATGATCCATGCGCCTTGGCATAGGTAGGCTTAGGATGAAGGGGTGATGCCGGTGGGAGGGGTGTGTGTGTGTGGAGGGGTATTCGGGGAGAAGTATCCTAGCTTTGTTGCTTTCTATTGAGAGCTGCATTAGTGAAGGGTGCTGACAGATTCGAGTCTGCCCCTGGGAAGACCGGAGAGGCTGTAGTCGCAGCTCTGAGTCTGTTCTCATGACTTCACTGGGACAGACTCAGTTGTTCTGACTTTTATTTTCCCTCTCACATACAGGTTGATTTGCTTAACTCTGAACTTATCTTTGAACTATGGCTTATCCCAATATAATGGAGTTCATCTGCATTTAAGTTGTGATATTTAAAGCCCACTAAATCTCCTTATAGTGAATATTTTAATCTAAAACTTGTTTTTTACAGATGGAAGAAGCTATTTACAATATGCACCAATATTTTGAGTATTATTTTTAAAAAGTGCTGTTTGTCAGGTTCTCAAATATATTTTTATAGGTGCTTTCACTCCACAAAACACCTTTTGGCTTCAATAATTCAACTGGGTTTAACAACACCTGCAGTTTTAAAACAGTGAAGCCATGTGGATTACATTTATTGTGCTGTTGTGACAACTTGTTATCTGATTTATTGGAGCAATTGCTATCCAACCCATTCCATGTCCACCTGTGTGGTTTGCATAGAGGATAATTGTCTTGTAAGATTAGAAGTAAATAGAACTAATATTTCATGGCGTGTGTCTCTGAGCTGCTGTAGAGCTGCACACCTGTTACAATAGGCCTATTCTGCTCTTTCAGGAGTACACAACTTTACTGTCTTGCTCCTTCTTTTCCTTCCCTTCCTCTAAAAACACACCGAGGGCCTTTGGGCACACACAGGTAATTACCGTGGGTTGAGAGCAAGGAAATGAGAGTGCCCCCCTTATGTCCCCTCAGGTTGTCCATTCATGTGGCTCCATGAATCAGGATAGACTAGAGGCACCTACTGTAATCGCAAGAAGATAAGGCACATAATGCTGCACACGGCCCCTTTCTCAGGTCAGAGCATCAGTGAGGTGGCAGTCACTGGTAGAGCAGCTGATGATTAACAGAGTATATATGAACGTTTGGTTGGGAAATCTAATGTTAAAGCTGCAGTAACAGCACTAAACTATCAGGATTACCTGATCACCTGGGGCAAGTAAAATACCATGCTGGGCTAGTAAATCAAGCATAAAAGAGAATTAAACACGTTTTTTCCAGAGCTGATGATGGAAGTTGTCGTGAAGTGCTTCTCATCTTTGTAGAGAGGTGCACTTGCGCTTGCAAAAAGTGGGTGAAGATGTTTATGAGCTGAAACACAAGAGAATGATTGTATAATCCTGGAAACAGGAGATTAATCAGGTGGCGTTACGGGAGAACATTGTTTTTTGAAGGCACACCAAAAAAAACACTGCTTGTCTGCCAAAACAAAAGCTGACAGCATCTTCCTTGCTGACACCACATTTACTTTTTACTTTGCTGTTATCTGATAACTGCTAATAAATAAATTAGTATTAATAAAACCAAATTCTTAAGACACACTTGGTTAGCCCTGCAAGAATTTTTAATATCTTTGCCTAATTAGAGCTCCTTTTAGAACTGTGTGGGCATGACAAGCCCGCTTGGTTGACATCTTTCTCACCTTCCTGTGACTTCATCTATATTTAGTGCACACACGTTTAATTAGCAAAGTGAAAACACCTGTGATGGGGACTGTGCTGGCCCTTAACTGTTTGACTCTTATATTTTTCTGAAATGGCAGCAAGGTACTAAGCAAGTAGATAAGCAAACATTAGCGTACGCGGGCTTCTTTGAAAAATGGAATCATCATTCATTCTGAGGAGTATTTAGCTTTATTATTTGTAGTTTACTGATTCTCAGTAAAGACAGCGAGTCGGTGCAAGTAAACAAGAGCAACGTAACTTTTTTCGCGGCAGACATTTTGGCATGTCATGTTTGGAACTGCATGTGTTTGGCGATTAGATGCATGCACGTGCCAGGACCTTGAATCTGAAGCAGTTAAAGCCACCGTCATTTTTTTAGAAATTATATACACTTTTTTTCTTACTGACACATGTCGAAGCACACTGCATCTATTGACCTATACAAAATATTTGACTTTGGAATGACATTGCATTTAATTACAACTGAACCAGATTTAGGTTTTTACTACATTTGTCTAGCTCATGTAATCAGCTTATATATTCATATACATAAATTAATTTATGTAGTATTCCAAAGGCAGAAAATTTATCAGAATAAAAACATAAACCTGCTACCTCCAGTGAGTATCTTTGATTGAGTGATACTATCACTGGATTTAACAGGGAGTACTTTCAGCGGTGAAAGTGTTGGCCACAGAGCCACATGCGTCTTGACACTGAAGAGCTTTATATAGCCCCTTCAACACGATTTCCTCTCATTTTACTGTCATCAAGAGTCCAGGCTACAGGGAGTTTGTTCCAGCATTAATTATAACTAGTCTATATGGGCTGGCTGGCAGGGAGCCTGATGAGGCCAGTTCCTTACATCTCTTCACATCCTTTAACTGGCTGTGGTCTGTAGAAGGTGTAATGTTTTTTTGTTCCATGACATGTAAGCAAATGTGTGATGAGTCCAGGCCCCAGCTGGCTGAATCAACTGTTCCCTGGGAGTCACAGAAGGGACATTCCCAGGGGATCTTGGGTGTCAAATTGCTGTTGTGTAATTTAGAAAAACTATTATGATGACATAAGAACAAATAAAAAGTCGTCACAGCCTTCTGTCTGTCTGTCTGTATCTATCTATCTATCTATCTATCTATCTATCTATCTATCTATCTATCTATCTATCTACTGTATCTTTTTTTCTGTGAGGTCGTGTCTGGTTTCTTCCCCAGCTTCACACTTTTTTTCTTTTTGGACAGCAGGTTACGTGGCAACAGCCCCCATATGGTAATTAATAGGTTTTATTTGCAGGAGCCATGAGTGTGAAGGGAGACGCTGGTGCACCAGTGGCACTCCCTGGAATACAGACAACTGCTAACAAACCATAATTAAATTGCAGCATTTTCTGTCTGAGGATTAGGTGGAAATAACCGAGAGAAATGCCTGAGAATTACCCTCTAATATAAAAGATAATTTTCAGGCATTTCTGCTTTGCTTGTTTGTAACAAAGAGAACCTGTAGCTTTGCATCTTAGAGCCCTGGCCAAGGTGGTAAAGCTACAGTAAATTCTGACCTACATTGGACATAGTTGCCCCAAAATACTGCATAGTAGTACAAGAATACCATGGGATACTACCTGCTGAGATTTATTTGAGTAACTGAAGTCATCGTCTGCCCATCCCAATAGGCTACCCATCCCATCTGTAGGACATGTGTTTGGGATTACATAGCAACCATCTCACTTGCAAGGCAGTTTATCCTGACACGCTCTTAATTATCCAGGACCTCTTGTGTGTAATCCTGCCATTGCAGTACCCCAGCTTGCCATCACAGCTATCAAAAGACACTTTCTGAGCAAAGTCAAATTCTGAGTTCCACAACTCGTGTTCGACTGATGAAAAATCTATAATGCCTTCATGCATTAGGCGCTCATTTACACTGTCCACCACTAATCCTGAAAGCTTCACTTCTACTTTCTGTGGGTGACACATAAAGCCTAACATACACTGCGCAGGCCGTGTTACATAATCAAACTTGGCAAAGGCTTCCAGCATACCCTCTGTGATCCCGGTGTCAGTTAGTGCTGAGACCCGACGCCTGAGCTCAGCACAACCAGTGGCCAGCATGTTAATCCTACATCTGTCACTCACTGTGGGTGACTTAATCACCCCAACCTGAATTGTTTAGAAAGGACTGATGGCCGCAGATCTCGTGCAGAGAGTTCAGGATTATTCATCACCGGTCAAAAATTTGTTCAGTGGTGCTGATGACGGCATTGTACTGGCAAGCTGGGGTACTTGCATAACTCTCAACTCTCTGCACTTAAGGTGGCTCTGTTACAGAAATGCCATATGTTTGATTTTGGATCTTTTATGTACGTGGGGATGCAATGTAAGTGTTTGAAGTCAATTTTTTTTTACTTTGATTGTCGTCACTGCTCTTGAAAGGTGCTTAAAAAGGGGCATCCCCCAACAAAATTATTATTTAATTCGTTATATTTTGTCTCATTTGAAGGACAGGCTGCAGCCGTGCAACCGTTATTTGATAGTAGCTCATTTATGTTTATGTAACAAATAGGCTTTTCCTAAGTGTAAACTCTATATTATTTGCAAAACATTGTTTAGAACATCATTCCAATCAAAGTTGTCTATAATTGAAACCAAATCACTTAACATTAGAATAGAGACTGGCCGAGACTCAGCTGGGCCAATGTTACAGGCAGATACTGTTTCATCACCGATTGGTATTGATGATGTAGATGTAAATTTGGCCCATAAAACATTACAGTAGGGACATACTGAGGATATGCTTCAGTAATTTGGAAACAGCGTCAGCAGTTTGTAAGCAGGGGGGGACTGAGAGGTTGAAGTTCAGAAGTCAAATTCACGCCTCAATTTGTTTCTCGATCACAAACAACTCTTATCAAACGTTTGTTTCAATACCGTGTTTATATTAAAAAAAAATTATATCAGCTAATATGTCATTCAGTTTGTGAAAATCAGGTATTTTACCGTTCAAATATAATTTTCACTATTTTTCAAAAATGTCGAGTATTGGTTTGGGTCTACTGAACAGCAGATACAGTGTCATATTTGACCTTGTGTGCAGTTACTGTGCTATAGGCCTTTTTTTCAGAGAAAGGTTTGAATTGCCATCAACACACTGGTGTTACTGATGTCATTAAAAAAGGCTCTGAATTAGTTTAGTGTTCCAATAAGCTGTTATCAGTGTTGGCAATGAACCACTTTCATATAATGGGTTTGTGTATTAAATTATAAATTAAATGTAAAAATATGTATGTGTAAACAAATATTTATACATCTATGTATTTAATTAAATTATAGTCACTAAAAATGTTGCTTACAAAAGAGTTACATCCAAATGTATTCCTTCTAGTAAAAGGTTTTATGTCGAACATGACATTTTTCTGTTGAGAGCGACGCCATTAAGGGTAGCATGTCTTACAAGCTGCTGTCTCTACATTTAAAGAGATTGCATTCTTTGAGTGGCTTGTCCTGAAATTTAAGTGTTGTTTTTTATTGGTTCTCTTTTTTGTCTCTTGCATCACCTCTCAGCCAGGACATGGCAGGCAGCTGTGCTGTCATATGGACAAGACGCTTTT
>JAPZDX010000014.1:13925853-13947352 GCA_029783625.1 Naso annulatus | reverse complement strand
CTGTTAGCTCTGGCGTTGTTGTTATAGCTTTTTTTAAAAGTATGCTCTTTGCTCCTTGGTCTCGTCATCATAAGTGTCCTCCTGATGTTCGGTTCTGTTTATTTTGTGTCACCAGGAAGGAGTTTGTTGAGGGCTGCAAGGCCATCAAGGCAGACAGCCTCGAAGGTATCTGCTCACGCTTCCCCTGCATGCTGTTGGATGCCCAGGGTGAGGAGAACTTCAAGGACTTGTACCGCTTCACCTTCCAGTTTGGCCTGGATGCTGAGGAGGGCCAGCGCTCGCTGCAACGCGAAATCGCTATCGCCCTGTGGCGCCTGGTTTTCACCCAGGACATGCCTGCGATCCTCGAGCACTGGCTGGACTTCCTGTCAGAGAACCCCTCAGGTATTCGGGGCATTTCAAGGGACACGTGGAACATGTTCCTCAACTTCACCCAGGCTATCGGGCCGGATCTGAGCAACTACAGCGAAGACGAGGCCTGGCCCAGCCTCTTCGACACCTTCGTGGAGTGGGAGTTGGAGCGCAGGAAAAAAGAGGAGGAACAGGCATTGATGGCGAAGGAGGAAGAGGGGATGTGTACTGAGACAGAATGTTCCCCCACCACAGACAGACTGGAAACAGAGGGAAGCCGCGGCTCACAGACGTGGGGGGGCCACTGACCAGGAAACAAGAAATATTTGTAAGGAAGGGAAGGATATGACCTATGCGTGAACTGTACATCTGTGAATCATTGGATGAATATTAGTATTACCATGACAGCTGTTCATTTTGCTCTCCTTTTCTGTTGGGGTGGGATTCCTGCTTTGCAACCTTATTTTTTGGATTCTGAAAGGGCTCTAAGAACTGTTATGTTTTAAGCACTTCTATTTAAGTTATTGTTTTACTTTTCTCTTCTCCCATGAGTGTTTTTATTAATTGGACATGTGGTCCATTTTAACCTACACCTACCTACAATAACCCAGCACATATAGCTCAGTAAGACTTGGTTTTAAAAGGAGGCAAAAGAAAGCTGTAACATTTTCCCACAATTAGCATATAAACACTTCATTTTGACCTGGTGAACACTGCTAATGTGTTTTGTACAAGGAAATGGTAAATAATAAAGAAGGGAAAATTGGGCAACCAGGCTGCAAATAATATCTCACAACCAAAACATGGGATTTACCATAAGGAATGATCAGTTATGTCATCTTTATTGGTTTAATTTCGTCGGATATGCTTTTATCTTGCAGTGCTGTGAGGATGAATTGGTTGCACTTGAATTGCCTTCACAACTGTTTGCCTGCCATGACATGGCAAACAGCACTGGGTTACAATTCTGTCACAGGGGCATTTTATTTTTTAAAAAAAGATTAAAAAAATTATGATATTCAGTTAAGATTCACATTGGTTTTCATAATAACAGACCCACCCTCTCTTCTGCGTTGAGTGTTTTTGAGTGCTACTAGTGCAGTGAGCGGCTTAGCCTGTTTAAGCAGCTGGCTGTGCTCCCCTTTCACCTCTAGCATGTACCATTTTGATGTCCACCTATTTTCAAGAAGCGGTTAAGTGTTTAATACACAATGATACTGGCTTTTCTCAGATCTCCTCATTGATCTAATTTAATAACGTCTATAACACAACAAATTGTTTCTGTCATTTTTTTGACGGATGCCTAAACCTGCATTACATTCAGGACTTACACTGGGCGCCACACAAAGCTTATGTTGTTTACCTGCAGGAGTTTAAGAACCTTCACATTCTTGAACTGCTCTAATAAATGTGTGCGCACTTCAAATGTCACGTTGATTGCTGCTGGTGACGGTTTTCATGGATTGCACAAAAACCAATGGCATGCTTAGTTGCTATACTTGCAATGCTTTGCAGAGAGATCGATGTCAACCACATTATTTCAATTTTTAAAAAACTAGATTGATCTTAAGTATAGCCTAGGGTGTTTTGGGATGCGTGAATGAGTGTTGCCTAGACATTCTGGCTTTGATATGGGTCCAGTGTGGTAAGAGGGTGGCCATAACCTGAGCTGTTTGGTTTACATCTGCAATGGTTTTATTTCAGACCCCCTTTGTCCTTTTTTATATAAAATGTATTGCTTTATAATAAATAAAAACAGTGTTGAAATTTTATCTGACCATGAAAATCTGTGTGATCTCTAAGATCTCCTAATTTCAGTGTAATGATCTGCTTAGACATGCTGAATGACATACTTGCATAACAGTCTTGAGCACTCAGGAAATGTGGTTTTGCAGCACAAGGTTTTGTGGAGGCTTGCATGGATCGCTACTCGCTGGAGCAGCTGGCAGAGAGCAGAAACAAGCTGTGGGCGTGTCTGACTGTGATGCGGCTCTCTGATTGGTGGACAGCTTTCCTGGTTACCAACCAACACTCGGCACATGAGACAGAAAAACTCGTTAAGCTAATGTCTTATAAAGTACCGTGTTACGCGGAGAGTAGGTATTTTTCCAAAAAATATTAGAAGCGGCACCATAAAAATTAGGTACTTGAATAGGAGAGCAGAGTTTGTAGTTTTTGTATCATTTAATGTTAACTATAGAAATGCTAATGCTAAGTAGTTAGCCTTTCAGTTTGTTATTAGCGTCGCTGCTAACCAAGCAGTAACGCTGTTTGCTAACGGTGTCTCTGCCAGTAACCTCAGGAAAGGAGTCAATTTGTGCGATGAATAGTTAACATTAACCCATAATGATACCGGGAAGTGACAGCTAACGTCAGCTAGTCGTGAAACGTTAACATTTTAAGAAATTATTATTGTTTTAGCTCTTATACAAATGGCTACCCTTGCCGCACATCTGTCAACCCCCTTCACGAGTGGTCAGGTAAACGAGACGAGACGAGATTTGACGAAAATCTGGTCAAAATAAGATTATTGTATGTTTGTCTCAGAGATGGCGGGTATTAATGTCAACGTTATGTTATTGTTCTGCTGAATCGTCCTGCGGGCGGGGCGACATTTTTTAACGAACTGCATTCAAGGTAACGCTCCCGTTATTTACCGTTAGGTCCCACGTCGCAGGTAACCTTGGGCTTTTCATCTGTGTTTCCTCTGCAGAGGCTATTAAACACAACAAAGATGTAAATGATATTTTCCAAGGATCATCGGCACCGTCCAAAATTTTGTTCATGGGTGTTTGAACAGCATCATCTGCAGCCACACAATGGAAAACGAGGTAAGCAAACATCGTTGTATAAAACGACACATCGGGTCTGTTAGTACTTTCGAGATCACATCTGTCACGTTACCAGACATGAGACATTATCGAGACCTTCTCTCATCTTTTAGGGCATTGATCGCAAAAATGCATGGCATGTTTTACAGCAGCAGGTTCTCTATTCTGTGTCACTAACAAGTACTCTCTGTTCTTTCTTCACATTTCTTTGCCTCTCCTCTGACATTGACAGATGCTGTTGTAGCCTAGTTGACTTGTAGAAGCTAAGTAAGGGCTTTGCAATTTATTTGCTCGTCTTGCATGAAAATTCATAAAAATTGAGTAGCATGAGATGTAGATGACATATGTGGACAACTGATGCTCCTCCCAAGACACACTTAATGTAGCACTCTCTGGGAGTCAAGGCCAATATTTTTAAGACTGAAGCAGGCAGACATCTAATGTTTTAGTTAGGATAAGTGCATCCTTACTTTGAGATGTCAGCTGGACCCTCCTGTGGGAGTTTGGCTGATGTGCAGTTATATTTTTTACAATAATAATAATAGTAAAATCTTAAATCATGGATTTTAAACAAAAATTATCAGTAGTTCTTTACTCTCATTTCATTTCACAGATTTGTGAGATGTATTGCCAATGTTTTTGTGTATTATGCATGAAGACATCACTACAAGATGTAATGGCTCTTGTCTCAGTCACTCTGTAACTCACACCTAATGAATACACGGCAAGACCAGCTTTTAAAGAAGAGCCTGAATTTGGCATGGCTTTATAAAAGTGTTGGGAGTATTCCACAGGGATCTTGGCCCATGCTGAGTCAGTGATTATACTATGCATATTTTTCAGCAGAGCCTTTTGCCGTGACCTCTATTCCGCCATCTCATCTCAGAATTGGAAGTGTGCAAGCCTTGAGAGTTAAATTCATGATCCTAAAAAAACCTCATGAGAAAAATGCTCTCTTCAATACAAACTGTTCACAGATGGATGCATGTGGACTCCCACAGTTTTAAGATTAGCAGTGGTGTTAAAGTGATGATCAGTTCTTAATAAGGGCCCAAATGTGTTTGCAACAAAATCACTCCTGTTGTGTCAGATTACATTTTAAACCTGAGGACAGACACTGAATAAATGTATTGTTTGGCACTGCATGTGCTGTACTGATGCTTTATTTACTCAAGATTGGAGGAGCAAGTTGTTTGCATACATTCTGTGATGTACATGTACAGAATACAGTGGATATTGATTGTAGTCAGTGGATGTGAATGCCTGTGCAACAATGAGGTGTGTTGTGACAGTCTGTTTTCCTCAAACAGCTGATGTTTGCCTTTCTGACTGCATCGTTTGTGTATGTCTGTGTGTGTATGTGTGTGTGTGTGTGTGTGTGTGTGTGTGTGTGTGTACTCATGCTCGTGCTCTTGAAGGAGAGTAAGACGTGCCAAGGAGAGAAGCTTGCCTCTGCTGTGGATGACACTCTGGATGAATATTTAATTGCCCTCCAGCACAAAAACAGGTGAAGTGTGAGCACAGGCTGCTGGGGAAGAGACAGTTTGGATTTCACACTGGAGATGCACACAGCTCCTCATTGACTTTCTGTGCTGCCTTATAACGGCACTGATTTGTTCCTTGCATTGAGATAAACAGAATAAATGTCTAAAAATATGCGAGAGTGGAGATTAGACAAGCTTGAAAGCATCTTAAGTTTTGATGTTGGCCTGTCAAACCAGTTTGCCAGATTCTTAGTCATAATTGCAGACGTTGTCACCGGTTTTATTTGCCCCTCAGGATCCTGAAGCGCCTTAAAACCAAAGACCCCAGGGAGATTGAGTTGGAACAGCTTGAGCAAGGTTTTTCCATTTATCTTAACGGAGCCAATGCTGAAGCAAGTCGGAAGCAGTCCAATAGCTCCAACCACACGTCTGTCACCTCCCCATCTGCTTGGAGGCCTGCACGTACAGCAGGTATGCTGCTGCTGGAGAGAAATAAACCGAGACACACATTTAAAAGTGAAAATATGTGTGATGACCTCATCCTTTTTGCTTCTCTACTGTATAGGGGGAAAAATGTTGTTCTTCTGTATTCGGTCATTTCTACACAAGGCGCCACCACATGCTTTATTACTGTTGCTTCTGTCATTTCTCCAGACCATATGGAACACCAGCTAATAGCCACCACTTCTCTGCTTGTACTTTGCATGGCATGATCCCACGCCCAGGCGCAGTGAATAAATGATAGTGACAGTTGTAGCTGGCAGCCAGTTTTTGCAGTCTTCCTCTATGTGATGTGGATCATCTGCGTATGTGACTGTACGTTCCTTCTCCTCCGAGGCAACAGTCTGCTGCAAGCTGTTCATGTTCCTGTCTGTGCTGTTACTCATCTGCAGATGTCTGTAGAAGTGCCCACCAGTTCACTCAAGATAGCCATAATCTAGAGCAAACCTACAGGAAGAGGAGCCACACTGCCCCAGAAAACATTGAGAGAAAAAAATGGGTGCAGGTAAAGGTTTCTTATTTTCTTATTTAATGTGGTGCATCAAAAACAAGTGTTATTCAGTGAAAGAATGCATGTTGAATTGTTTGTCTTTTTTTCATGATAACAGGATTCTGTCAGGATTCGAACAGTCAAAGGACCAAGTCTTCTGATCGCCCCGGAAAAGTGCTACTCTGAGGATTTTGAGCCCTATGAAAGCATAGCCATGGAGGTAGAGTGAAGACATGACAATGCCTCCGAAGCCTGTGTGTGTGGGAGTTTTTTCCAGGGGAGGGGCTGCGTGTCAGATGCAGCTGTCTTTACTACTTAGCATCTCTGTATCTCTGCCATTTCCCCTTTATCCAATCACCTCGTTTCATACAGAGCTCCAGTTCGTGCTCGCCTCGCAGTCCCCGCTCCCCAAGGGACACCTCTAAGGTCACACACTCCTTCAGCTCCAGGCCTGATAGTCAAGGGGGCCAAACCAATCAGGAGCACAGTGAGAAGGTACTTCTCAACCTTGAGGAAGTGAAGGTGAGCAGGAAGATAAACATGTATACTAATTTATTTCATCTTGTCAGTGAAGCATGAGATGAAGTGAATCATCTAAATTTGTTTTTGCTCTGAGTTGTTTGCTTTGTGATGGTTTTTCAGTGGTAGTCACACAAGTCGAGGGAATGCTTAAACTGTCTGCATGTACATGTTCATGTTTGCGCCTGTGAGTACTTACGCTGATGGTCGTGTGCACGGATGCATACATAAGAGCTGACCTTTATAAACTAGGTCCTGCGTCGGAGCCTGGAGGTTAGTATGCGGCGGAGCAGCCGTGGCTCAGCGGGGGAGGAGTCAGACGAGGAGTGGGTGGAGGAGCAGATCGAGCGGGACGAGAGCACTGAGAGTCTGGACGAACTGGGGCTGCCTCTCTCATCCTCCAAGCCCTCCTCCAGCCCCCGGCCAAGCAGCTACCACAGCCACCTCGACTCAGCAAACCTTATTGTCCTGGACTTTGGGCCTTCACCTAAAGGTACGCTTCAGCATCCACTCTCATATGGAAATTTATTATTGATTTTTAGGGTGAGTCTTGATTGTCTAGGGTGGTTTCATATCCGTCTTATCTGCTTCATCAGCAATGACCTACACTCATGGAGAATAGACAAGTACATTAGCAGACTGTGAACAGTTCAAGTGTTATATCAGCCAGGCTGAAGGATGCAGAAGGACATTGATCCTTTTATGCTTACACATTTAGAATAGCACCTCATATGTGTCATTTCCTCCATTGTTCCAGGTCGTAAGATTGAACGCTCTCTGTCTGCAAAAAGAAAAGAAAGCATCGACACCTTTATACCCACCAGACCTATGTTGGTGAAGAGCAAAACATTAGATAGGCCGCCATCCAAAGAGAGCTGGGATGGTCAGAGTAAGTCTTTCAACATGTCAGTGCCAATAAACTTCATGATTCATGATTAATGAGTTAAAAAAAAATGTAATGGCAGATTGCCCTGTTTGGAATGAGACTCTTTTAACAGACTTCTTTAAAAAAGGTTTCTGTAGATAGATCTGTTGGATAGCATGGTGCATGATTGTTGTTCAAAATGTGTGTGTTTTTTGCCCTAGGGCCAAGGAGTCGTGTGGAGAGACCCCTGTTAACTGCCAGAAAGACTTCTTTTGAGGAGCGGGACCCTGAGGAGATGGCGTGCAGGGTGCGGCAGGCCATCCAGAAAGAGAACGACCCTTTGAAGAGTCCAGAGCTCTTCAGCCGCAACACGGTCTGCCTGTCCCACACTGTACATGTATCACCTCTGCTTAACTTAGGCCACTACTTATTGCAAACATTTGCTGTTGTTTGTCCACAGATTCAGAGTACTTATGCATATATTACAGCCTGGTATCTCATTTCACCTCCGCCTTAAAGGACCATACCAGTGTTACTACAGTCATTGTCCTCTGTCAGCATTGGCCACATCAGTTACATAAACCCCACACATTTTTCCCCAAATATCTTTACCTGTGAGTTATTGTATTTGTTTACACTTTGTCCACATCCAATAGACGTTACAGAAAGTACCTGAAAATGTGCGACGTTAGTTAAAAAAATGTCTGTTTTATGCTGTATTTAAACCAAATCAGGTGGTCAGCGAAAAGGCTGCAGGGTTGTCTGGTGTCATGTAGTTAACCAAACAGGACCCACTGTGTAATAACAAGTTGTGTCCTCTATTCCTTCCCCAATCCACAGGTGGTGGTTGATCACTGGAAGACGGCACCTTATTGCTGCAGCAAAAAAGTTGAGCCGGTTTCAACTTTTTTCGCTGCAGGCAGCTGCATTTATTGGGGCAGCCGCCGCGGCTCAGACCACCGCAGCCAAGAGAGACAAGTCTCATTCGAATGATTGAGAAAACCTGCGTTCTCGCTGGACCACCTGATTTGGTCTAAATACAGCCTTAAAATCCTTCTTCATGCTAATATTCGAGCCAGAAAGGCAGCACTTATAAGGAACTATTTTTCTAGGCGTAATAACTTTCTTCTCAATGGCTCCTGGCTCCCCTCTCTCTCTCACTTAGCAATTTTTGACAAAATAAACGCAGATGTTCTCTTTAGAAGGGTGAATTACCTATACCTAGCAACTTTCATATGTCCTATAGTGTCTCTATATCCTGTTTCAACATGAATGGCAGTGAATGGGGTTCAAAAATGCAGTCTGACATCTACTAAAGTATACACATGGTCAAATTTTAAAACGACATTTGTAGAAGATAGGGGCGATCTCTGCTAGACTGGTGTGGTCCTTTAAATGTACATGTGTACATGTTCTGCATGTGCTCTCGGTTTTTATTCAATTGTAATTTTTTAGATTTTGCTTACTTGTAAACTTTGCCCCTAAAGCTTATGTATCTATTTTGCTTTCGTTTTATCCAGGGCAGGGGACACCACATGATAAATGGCTTAGTGCACCACAGCAGCCATGACAAGGATGAGAACAGTGTCACTCTGGCCATGCAAAGAATCACGCTCATGGGCCCCAGGTATGCTGAGAGAACATGTTTCCTAAAAACTGATGCTGTTTTAACATCGGGCATGTAAAACAGACACTTGGTAATCCTGTACATCACACAGTGTCAGAATAAACATGATGTTGTTTTATAGAAGCTAATATTAACAGAGATTTATGGTGTATACACCCTCTGACCTTGAAGAATTATTCATTGCTCCCAACTAATATGATGTTCAGGGACAGTAGACAAAGCAGCAGAACTGAGGGTGTCATCCTTCTGTTTAGGCAGCAACAGAAACTGCTGAAAGCCTTGGAGAAACTTGAAGCAGGACCCAGCTACAACTTTGCTCAGAGTGTCAAAACAGACTACAGCAAGCAGCCGGTGAGTCAGTGGCGCCGTCTCGCAGTTCAGAATGAATAATCCCAATACTGCCGGCTATGATGGAGGCATAAGCGTCAGAACAAACTTGTGAATGTTTCGTGCTGTCATTGCAGAGATGGCAGTCCTCAGCAGAGGTCACCCCTGCGTTGTACGTTACCATGGAGATCCTGTCAAACTGGGGGAACGCTTTGCAGGTCGGGCTGACTGAATTGCAGTTCTTCTGCCTCAGAAACAAGAAGCTGTATGTGTCGCCTCACGACCTGGACATCAGGAACGCAGACTTCCCCGGGAATCTGGGGGCGCTCGTCAACGGAAAGATGAAAGTGAGTCACCGGGGCCTTCATCATAATGCTGTTTGAATGATTTCTGCCACACATATTAAATCTGAAAGTCTACATTTAAAACTAGCTAGCTTTTGTTTTTTTAGTTGTTTTTAACTTTATCTGTTTTTAATCTTTTTATCTTCTTATTGATTGCTTTTCATACATGTATTTGAATCAGTCTTTTCTCTAGCACTTTGAGATTTCTTGAAATGAAAAGTGCACTACAAATTAAATGTATTATTATTATTATTTATTAGCTATGTAAAACTTGCAGAAAATGTTTTTGGTAGCCTCTTCATCACATTTGTGCATTTTTCTTTAAGAAAATGTAACAGTATAGCAGCCCTTCTACATAGGTAGACATTTAAAGTTGTCTCAGCAGGAAAAACAGATGTAACAAGCATTAAGGACAGTTGTGTTCCAATTTATTGTGCCAATAAATCGTGAAAGTGAACAAGCAAGTAAGATAACAGAGCTCTGAAGCTCAAACACCTAAATGGGATGCAGCCGTCTTTAATGCGCTTAATTCCACCTGACTTTTATGTAAAAGGCTTATAAACATGTACATTTATAGTGGTTCTTGACTTTTTAAATAAATCTTGAATTTCACATATTCTCTTCGGTTGACAGACAACCAAAGAGCGTCACATGTGGACGTGTCCGTTCCATCCTCCCATCCAGCTCTACTTCATCATCAGGAACACGGAGCGCTCTGCAGACTTCGGAATATCTCGCATCAAAATCTGGAACTACAACAGAAGCCTCAGTGTACGTGCTTCTTAAAATGTTCAGTTGAATTGTTCGATGACTTTTTGAAAAGCTGATTTATCTCCCTCTGGTGTTCGGAGATTATTTCTTTCAGCTCTGTGTAGCACTAGAGATCATTAATCCAACATGCTTGTGTGTTGTGACTGTAATACAGGATGACTCTGTTGGCGTGGTTACGTCAGGGTTGTGGTTCTTGTTTAACAGTGGCTGGCTGAGCTGCCAGTCAGACTGTCCAAATGTGGAACAGTGAGAGATTAGCCCCAGAGGATTAGTGTTAGGGGAAACGTGGGCTTCAGCCTCTCAACCTTACTGCTGTTCATAGAGGGGCACAAAGACCCCCACTGTATCTCTTTCTATGTTACATCAGCTGTCCAGAGCTTGACATCTTGAACCTGAAAGGTAAGTATGTCGGTTGGAGATAGATTCTAGGTTAAACTTGGTTTGTAGTGGTTTGCTGTCAGGAGGATCGAGCAGGTCTGAGTTGGGCTTTAGCCATTTCGTCTTGGCAGCCATGTCTGTGAGAATGCTAATTGCTGCTAGCTTTGAGAGCTTTTACTCTGCATGTAAGAAAAAGAGAAATGAATCAGCAGTGAATGTAGGAAAATCCCCTGGCTGACAGTATTTTTTGGGGCTTAATGCTTTTAGGTTTGCTTTTTTATTTAAATTAGAAGCACTATAAATATTAAAGACACGATATAAACTGCAAGACACTTCCTGTGATACCATTAAACTCCAAATGTTCTGTTTGATCCATTTGCATCAAATATCTTTCCTTAGTTTCATTGTAAAAATTATTGTGTGTGGAGGTCAGATGTTAAAACCTGAAATAATTGGTCATTTTTTAACCTTAAAGTCAAGTGATGTTCAAATACTTGAACATGCACTATATTCAGGTAAACTGAAGTTCTGTTTCTGTTTTTTAGGATCTTGAAATTGGTGCACGGCATATAAAGCTGTACCTTAACAGCACACTGGTGTTTGAAGGTGAACTGGAGAAGGGCTGCGGCAACCAGGTCTTTGACTACAGCACCACAATTGACCTCCAGGATTTCCAGGTCTCAGACTCCTTGTTTTCCAGCCCTGTGTCTTCAGGACACAGTCTGCGGGGTGCCAGCCCCCAGCGCCATGAGGACAGGAAGGGTGGGGAGGGCAGCAGCACCCAGCGACACCACACTTCCAATATGCAGCCATCAGACACATCAGGCCAGGCTATGATGGACATGCAAGATAAATCATACACGCTGCTGCCACCGATCTCTCCTTCGCCGGTGGCGGTGTCATCCTCCTCCCGTCGCTCCTCCTCACACAGAAACTCTTTTGATCTGTCTGCCTCAGACGAGCCTCTCTCTCTCAGGCAGCAGTTAGAGCAGCCTGCACCCATGGAGCAGACAGTCACCACCCAGCCGTCCTCCTCGCGGGTGGCCCCCCAGTGGCTGCAGCCGCTTAACAGGGGAGCTCCAGAGGGCTGCGAGGCCAGCAGGGAGAGGCCCCGGTGGCTGGTGCCTCAGCACTCTGCCGAACCCAAATCTCCATCCGCCTCGTCTTCTTCGATGCTCCCGGAGCTGCCGTGCAACCCGGGCCGAGTGTGCAGAGGGATGGAGAGGACAGCGAACGGGGGTCAGTGGAAGGCGAACTCTCTTGAACTGAGCAATGACCTGCTGGAGGAGCTCGGGGAGCCAAAGCCAGACAGACCCATCAGCGGACGCCGGAGCTCCTTCCGAAACACTGCAGTCACCAGCAGGCAAACAGAGGAGCAGGACCTCAGAGCTTCTACCCTTTCAAGCACAGGTAGTTATGTTATGTTATCATACCAAAACAAAGAGAGACACCTTATATTTAATTATCTCACCCTTGTACTTCAGTTTGTAGTAGTTTGAGCAGATCATGGTACTTTCACGCCTGCATTTAATGTAATAATGTCATATATATTCATTATGAAACTGCATAAGTATTTTCCAAACAAGAAAGAAATAGGAAAAACTAACAATCAGTCGTTTTATTAGGATCATTCAACCAACTAACTGTCAGCTAAAAGGCTTTCTTTGTTGTATTCGCTGCTTATTTTTTTTCCACTATGGTTCTGTGTGGGTCATGTGGTTTTATACACCTCATCACTTCCTTCCTGCTCCCTTTTTTGTTTGTTTTAAAGTGTTTGTTATGAGTAATCACAAAGAGAATGCATTGATGAGGGTGCAGCACTATGTGATGCCTGTCGCTGAACTGGTTGAACAATGAAATTGTTACAACACGTATACATCTTAGTTAAGAGAGCTCTCGCACTAAACGTTTTGAGCAGCCATGCTGATGTTCCTTTGTGCTGAGTAATGATTGTCTTTCTTTCCACTGCTGGTAACATCTTACCTGTGAGTCTAAAAATATTCTCTTTGACATTTTAAGAGTATTGCCCTCTCTACAGATGTCTTCTTTAATTTTAAAAAAGATTGTGGGAAAGGGGTAGATTGTAATCTTACAAAATGACTTCCTCTTCAGTTATAATCTGCTGAACTTCAGTTAAAGAAAATACATGATTTAAGCCGCTGTACTTATGGATGCTGAACATGTTGGTTTTATATCTTTCTCTTGCTTATGAACACATTTTATAAAGTTTATACATTAAAACTAACTGAGATGAGATATTAAGTTTGTAGCTGCACAAATATATTGTTTCTTCTTTTTGTCTTCCATATTTGATAATAAATGTAAAGTCAATTTGTAGTCACGCAAGGATGATCTTATTTCCTGTGGCTTGTTAGGAAACAACAGCTAATCTTTGTGTATTTTTCAGAGGAGCCGTTGTCATTGGTGACCACCAGCAGGAGGCAGTGCACCACTCTGGCCCAGCTGCACAGCCAACAGGATGACAACCTCATGGAGTCCTGGGACTCCCTCACCAAGTTCAACCAATGCCAACGTGGACGCATCTCCAACATGGGCTTCGAGGGTGACATCTTTGATGAGTTCCTCCAGCGCCAAGGCCGTGGTCCGCCCACAATCCCAGTCAATCCCTCTTCAGCACCCAGGAGCCCACTTTCCTCCATGACCACTCAGGGGGCGCTATGTGAAGGCCCTGATGACGATCCATCCATGGAGCGGGAGGACGAGTTTGAGATCCCCGTACTTCCTCAGGGCCAAAGACTTATCATCAACATCCTGTCCACCTGGGGCGATCGCCACTATGTTGGCCTCAATGGCCTCGAGGTGTTCAGTTCCAGTGGAGAGCCCCTACAGCCTGCTCACATCTGGGCTGACCCACCAGACATCAATATTCTCCCCGCCTACGGAAAGGATCCCCGTGTGGTCACTAATTTGATTGATGGCTCTAATCGTACCCAGGATGACATGCATCTTTGGCTGGCACCGTTCACCCCTGGTCGTAGCCATACTATCTTCCTGGACTTCGGAGCCCCCTACCAGGTGGCCATGATCCGAGTGTGGAACTACAACAAGTCACGCATTCACTCCTTCCGAGGGGTGAAGGAGGTGGAGATGCTGCTGGACGGAAGGTGCATCTTCAGGGGCGAGATTGCCAAAGCCTCAGGGACCCTGTCTGGAGGTAACCGTTCAGAACAGCCTCACAACTTTTTCTACCCCTTTTTTTGTGTGTTACTTTTGATCAACTTCTTCGTTTTCCCCACTCTGCTGTCACTTCAGGGCTGGACCAATTCGGTGACACGATCCTGTTCACCACTGATGATGAGATCCTGGAGGCCATGTCTCGTTACGATGAAACCTTTCTGGGTGAAAACGAGGGTCCCGAGGGCCTTGTGTATGAAGAGGAGCTGCAGAGACCGCGCACTGCTGATGGAGAAGGAGAGGAAAGACCCTTTACACAGGCCGGTTTCCGAGAAGAAGACCTCAAAGTAAGCATCACCAGCAGTGGGGACAAGTTTTCATAGAAGTCCTCATATAGTTTTATTTTTTAATCTTTTTAATTTCGACACCGAGAACACTTAAACCACCTGTACAGCAAATAATGTTATTAGCAGTCGCACTATTCTCAGAAAAGTGTAAAGCAGTGATGGTTTTAATATGTTCCCATGTTGTCTTAGTTGAAACTCCACCTCAACCCCACTGTGAGCCAGTCTGAGGAGAACATGGAGCATATTCCTGGGATGTACACTGGAAAGTGTGAGTAGATAATTAGCATCCTGTCCTCAAATGTTCAGTTCACCTTTATTCCGCTTGTATACTTAACAGTAAGCGCCTCCCTTCACTCCAGGCCTTAGACTCGAGCTGGTGTTGACTTGGGGTGACTCGCATTACATGGGCCTGACAGGACTGGAGGTGGTGGGGAAGGATGGTGAAGGTTTACCTTTAGACCTCAGTATGATGGCCGCCTCGCCGAGGGATCTCAACGACCTGCCTGAGTACGGACACGACCTGCGCACGCTTGATAAGTACGTCTGACGCTAGATGTCCTGAGAGTGTTCGGTACTCTGACATTTCACACTCTTGTGTTCATGTTTTTTTTCCAGTCACGCAACAGTAGATGTAACAATGGTAGAATAACCTCGATTTTTGCAAATGAAATTTTGCCAAAATCTTGTACCAAAATCCACACTCAGGCTGTATTCAGGCTAAACCAGGTAATCTGGTGAAAACGCAGGTTTTTTCATTCATTTGAATAAGGCCTGTCCATTTGGCTGCAACGATCTGAGCCGCAGCGGCTGCCTGAAACAACAAAACCGACTGCGGTGGAAAAAGGTTGAAATAGGCTCAGCTTTTTCGCCATAGTCGGCTGTGTTACGCTGTAAAGGGGGCATTTTCCGGCAATCGACCACCACTTATGCATTGGGGGAGGAATAGAGGACACAACTTGCCATCACACAGTGAGTCCTGTCATGTTAATTAAAACGTTCACACCACCGCACAACCCTGCAGCGTTTCATCCTACCACCTGATTTGGTCAGAATCAGCCTTACATCACATCATGTGTGCGGCGCAGTCTTCAGTGTCTGTTTTCATCACGCAGGCTTATAGATGGACACAACATCACCACTGATGACCAGCATATGTGGCTGATCCCTTTCACCTATGGAGAGCCCCACACCTTAAACGTGACGTTCAGTAAGGCCCAGACCATCGCCGGACTCCGCGTGTGGAACTACAACAAGTCACCTGAGGACTCTTACAGAGGGGTGAGACACTTTTCTCTCAGCTCAAACACTTTTTGCTATGGAGGTGCAGCCGTTACAGAGACCCATGCAATTTCCCTTCAAAGATGGTAGTAAGCAGCTTATGTCAAACACTGCACAAGTAATTCTACAAATTAGAAGATATGAAATAAATTGATAAAAGTTTTGCATTTGATATTTAAAGCAACACTGTGTAACTTTGACCGAGACCCACTGCTTCGAAAAAGGAAACTTAACGATGAACATTCATGCATCGCATAAAACAACAATTTAAGTAAAACCGGGTCAAATGTTATGGAGATGATATCCTATGACTGCTCTGCCTCGACTCTGTGATTCACGGAGGTTCCTGAAAGCAACATGTAGGCTCCCTGCAGACTGGGTCGTCGCTGGTGACAATAAAAGGCTGCAGACAAACAAAGCAGTCGTAGGACATCAGAGGGGAAAAACAATAAAAACATAAGACATTCAAATCTCTGTATGTTTGTTTCAGGTGAAGGTGATTCACGTGTTCATGGACGATGTTGCGATCTCCCCATCAGAAGGTTTCCTGATCAGGAAGGGACCCGGCAACTGTCACTTTGACTTTGCCCAGGAGATCCTCTTCATAGACTTCCTCCAGACGCCCACCGACAACAAGAGCGCAGAGGACTACCACAAGTAGGAGCCAGAAATTTGATCAGTACACGCTCTGATTTCATGAGAAAATTTGAAAAATGCATTTCGGGATTTTTAAAAAAATTGTCGTCTCATATTCAGAGGGAGCTTTAAGAAACAGGAGCAGGCCAGCATGGACTACGAAGCTCCCATCATGCCTTGTGGATGTATCCTTCAGATGTGGCGTGGACATTTGTGTTTAGCGCTGCTGTGTGAGATGTCACTCGATCGTACTGGATTTGTGTGTTCAGGCAGTAGTAATCAAATCTGCACGAGGACTGCAGTATTTGCAATTACTGTTTTTAATTGATCAGTTATTTGTTTGATCTGTAAGACGTCAGAAAATTGTGAAATGCACATAACAATTTTGTTTACATCTTCAAAATGTTTGACTGTTGTGAGCAGCTCAACAGCAGTAATAAGTGTTGTTGACATTTTTCTCACTGTATATGCAGCCGTGTTTGTCTAACATCCACAGCTGGGCTAGAGGTACTCTGTAACACTGTTGTGTGGTGTTTTTCAGAATTTTAAAACATTTTGAAATCATTATTTTATCGGGGGTGCCAGCCTGAACGCCCACCCTGCTGTCATGAATTCACGGCAAATGCAGCATCTGTTCTGAAATCTCTTAGTCGTTCACCACTTCCTTTGTGGTAGTTTATGCTACAGTTGGCACAGTAAATTTGCATTTATAGAGTAGACGGTTGACAGAGAGTACTCTACAGGAAATAGGGAGTGACTTTGGACACAGCCCAGGTCTGATGTGTGTCATACATGTTGTAAACCTTGACCTTCACCTGTCAGTCATCTTCCAGCTGCAGCTGTTGACAACCTGGGGAGACCCGTACTACATCGGCCTCAACGGCCTCGAGTTTTATGACCAGAACCACGAGAAGATCAGTCTCACTGACAACAGTTTCCTTCCTGCATCTGTCTTTACCAACACGAACTCTCTCTCCAGCTAGAATGTATAATCTTTCTTACCTTTAATCTTGCTTAAGACTATGTTTTGTAAATCTATAAACATTTTGTTCAGATGGCTAAAATGTTGAATGTTGACATATTCTGAATATTCTACCTCATATCTAAAGGGGATGAATGTTAAAACATACTCTGACACCAGGGATTGAGGGATTAGCGCATTTTAGCGTCACACTGACGTATTAAATCAGAGATGCTTTCAGCAGGGGTTGCATTGTATCTAAGTAATCTTTTTTTTTTTTTTTTAAATTCAGACATATTTTATCAGTCATTTGTTTCCATGTCCTATAGGGCTAGCAAAAATGTTTAAAGTGACAGGAAATGAGAGGAGACAACATTAAGACGTCATAAGTGCTCCTCAACACTATGTCCACCAGACATCGCTGCTTTTCCAGACAGTGTGAACGTTCTGGACAATGTGAGTGGTGACGTTAGGACTCCAGACAAATTAATAGATGGAGTCAACAGCACTGACGATGGAAGACATATGTGGTTAGCGCCTGTGCTCCCTGGACTGGTGAGGACATGAGAGAGGGGCAGTTCAATTAACACAGTCAGAAGGGAGTTTTTAAGTGACTTCGAGTAACTGTACTGATATTTTTCCATGTAGGTGAACCGTGTGTACGTCATCTTTGATCAGCCAATGACAGTCTCCATGATCAAACTGTGGAACTACTCAAAGACGCCACACAGGGGAGTAAAGGAATTTGGGGTAAGGTCCTCTCTCTGCTGTGAGCTTTGCAGTCACGTTTCTTTTCACATTTGGACCCTCGGGCAGCAGTCTGTGTGTCTGTCTGTGTGCGCAGCTGCTGGTGGACGACCTCCTGGTGTATAATGGCATCCTGGACAGTGTCAGCCATGTGACACGGGGCATTCTGCCCACCTGCTATCCAGTGGTGTCCTACCACACCATCCTGTTCACAGACAACGCCTACATCGCACACCGTGAGAGGAACACTGTCATCAGGTAATTATTTATAGAATGACGTTTGACAGCTTTCTTTGTCTAAAGGATTACACCGATGTTACTGCATGTCACTGGGTGTTGACAACATTGGCCACATCAGTTACATGAACTCCAAGCATTTTACCAAAATAGCTTTATCTATGACATATTGTGTTTTTTTTCAACATTTTGTCCATATTCAATAAAGGTTAAAGAAAGTACCTGAAAATGTGGGACGTTAGTTAAAAGAAAGTCAGTGTAAAAATCCCTCTTCATACTAATATTCGAGCTTGTAAGGCGGCACTTGTAAGGAACTATTTTTTCAGGCATGATAACTTTTGTCTCCACGGCTCCCCCCTCTCTCTCTCTCTCAGCAATTTTACACAGACGTTCTCTTTAGAAGGGTGAATTTACGTTTACCTAGCGACTTTCACATGTCCTATCATGTTTCTGCATCCTGTTTCAACATCAATGGTAGTGAATGGGCTTTAAAAATGCAGTCTAGCTGAAGTGTACACATGGTGGAATTTTAACAACATTTGTAGAAGATAGGGGTGATCTGTGCTAATGGTGAAAAGTCCAAAAAGGACTGGTACGGTCCTTTAAATCAAGGCAGTTTGATGTACAATTAAAGTCTGAAACAGAAGAACTAATGGACTGACAGATGAGGTTAAATTCAGCCCTTCTGCTCCGAAATGGTGAGTTGTTTTAAACAGAGATTTGCTCTTCTCCACTTCAGCCCCCGTGGCAGAAGACATCACCAACAGTGAGTAACAGAGTCCCTGAAAAACCTTGTATCAGCACCTCCTTGTGGTCAGTCCCTGTATTGAAGATTCCTCCAGTGCCCTGAAGTGCCCTCCCAGCCATCCCACACCCTCCTCAACACATGCTTGACTTGTGACGCCACCTTCCTCCTCTCTCCCCCTCTTTCTCTCCCCCCGTTGCCTCTCCAGCCCCACCTTTGGTGTCAAGGCCTGGACCTGCCGGCTTCAAGCTTTGTTATCAGTCAGCCCTCCATTTTGTGTCGTTCCCCGCTCCCAGGTTTTCTCACAGGCGTGACGAATTTACTTAAATGTTTCTGCTGTGTCTTCATCTCTTTGCTGTGTTGCAGTAATTACGTGGAGGATCAGGATGTGAAGATGACAAATGAGAATCAGATTGTCCATCACAACAAGAAGAAGCAGACAGCAGATCCAGGTGAGGCAGGGAAATCACTAGACGTATGACTTTTTTTTTTTTTTAAATTAACACACCTTAATAAAGCCTAAACGTGCCAACAACAAATCATTAAAACGACAACTGAGTCAAATTTTAATGCACTACTTCTCAACTAAAGGCTTATCTGTTCTGCCTCAATGCAGCTCTTCGGCCAAAAACCTGCATGACTGACGGTGGGAAACACGGCAAGCGGAGGTACTGACAGACAAACGGACAGACGTGGATTCACGAGCTGAAGAGAGGAGCTGTGGCCGACTTTTTGAGCTCACATTTTGGCGGGTGACTCTTGAAAAACTTCCCTCGCATTAAGACCCAAAGCCGATCCTCCAGCCACGGTCCAGATTGAAGAGGACAAAGCTTAGAAAATAGTGGTTTTGCACACACACACACACACACACACACACACAAGCACACATATACACACACAGGATTCCACTTTATGGTTGGATTAGACCCCTCTCCCTCACTGTGGAAACACACCCACCCAACTACACGTTATCTTGAACACGTACTGTACGGTTGCCCGTGTCGTACCTCCCACAGTGCCAGGATAAACCTGAGAGGCTGCATTTTTTTATCAGCCCTGTTATTGTGCCTAGTACTAAACACTGTATCTGTGGCTGCTACTTGTGACTTCTGTGCTGCATACTTAAATGCTGCTTGTGGCTCATAAATACTACGAGGAATAAAAAGCCCCAAAGCCACATGAATAGACTCTTGCATCAGGTTGTGCCCAATGCGACGTTCTTAGTGACTTTTACCCTCGGATGAGCCTAGACGATCAGCTCTTTGCCTGATGGGTAATAGAGCTGACTGACACTCCCGCCAGTGCACCAACCAATCGTAACGCTATGCAGACACTAATTTATATCTATAAATAATTTATATCTGTTGGGTTATATATTTCAGAGCCTTCCAGAGACGTTTTCAGCTTTGGAAGAATTATATTGAAGGCTAAAGTTGTACAGTTCAAGCTACCGACACAGTGACCAGATTTTTGTACATTTCAACCTAAATAAAATGAAAACTGAAGCTTCAGACGCCACACTTGAATCTCCATATATTTGGCTTCACACGATTAGGTCAGTGCATTTTTTTTTTCTGCTCAGCATCACACAGAAAAAAAAGAACTCCTTTGCAATCCAAGTGACCTTTTTATCGAAGTTGCTGTGTAAGGTAGGTTGTTTGAAAGGGAAACATTTCTTGAGCCTGTAAAGCCGTTTCAGTCATTGGATTTGATATAGAAAATAAAGGAAAAAAAAAAAAGTACACTTGCCAGTTTAGATGTTGAGTAGATTCAGTATCAGGCAACTTCTAATATGCAAATACTATAACCTTACCTCAAATTGAGAAGACTGATCTTTAAAAAGGGATTTATGCGATTCTACCTTCACTATAATACTCTGTAGTTGGTGTTGTACTCTTCATTCATTCAATATTTACTGTACTAACTTGTTGCATGGGAAATTCTCTGCTGGTATCATCCTTAAATGTTAGATACTTTTCTTTTTTGAGGAGTTTTTACTGCTTCATTGAGCCCTAAATATAAACTATATCACACTCCTTACTCACGATAGGAGTAATTGTATATGAAATGCAGTTTTATGTATTTAAGTTCAGTGCGTCCAACAGCAACAATAGTCATTACTCTGTGACTCAGTCCGGCTCTGTAGGGTGGTGGCTATTATTGTGCGTGTGACATTTAGTGTTTTGAAATATTTAATTATTTTTATAATCTTTATTAAATATGTATATTTGATGTAGGTTAATTTGAATGAATAAAAATGTAAAAAACTGATTTGCCTACATTTGTAGTTCTCTTTCTTTGAGTGTCAGTGTGAAGACCTCTTCAGTGTGGGTGAATGACCTGATGTAACTTGTTGCTACAGGCCTGCTTATTTAGATTTCATGTCCTCACTTGGCATTGTGTTGTATTAACACAATATATTTATTAATTCTGTCTGGTGTGACGAGCAGCGCAGAGAGACAAAAAACACAAGGGACAGCAGAGCTACTTAAATATATCCTGAGATACTTTAATGCAGAATCTTCTGTACATTTCAAAATTTTAAGGAATGACCATTCAGTTACAGAGTGCTCCTCTGACAGAGCATCGCGAGAGGAAAGGTGGTGTCATCAAAGATCACATCTTTGCAGGCCGACAGCTTTGGCGACGCAGGAGTTAGATTTTCCCCGGAAAGGTCCCCTCTTCTCTCTGGTCATCCCATTTCTGGATCTAAAGGGACAACATTATTTTCAGACTTAAAAAAATCTGTTGCTTTCAAACTCACAAAGGTCCAAAAACGGATATTTCAGGGGGCTGAGAATTATCTCTGATGTCTAATTTTGGCCTGAAACTCGTGTTGTTGTGATTCTCGGGAAGGAGCACAGACTCGCAGGAATGCAGGGAACGATAAAGTTGTTTGACCTCTGCTAAACAAACTCAACCCAG
>JAPZDX010000014.1:13860892-13871950 GCA_029783625.1 Naso annulatus | reverse complement strand
AAAAAAAAAAAAAAGAAATCACTGAGTAAATAAAATATTAAAGAGGAATTCTGGTATTTTTATATCTGGGCTCCATTTTTACATGTTTTGGTGTCAAAAAGACTGCACTTACCCAAAGTCTTGTAATTGCTCCGGTAGACCAACTCATGGAGGAGTTGAAGCATGGCTGCAATTCAATCCTTTGGGGCAACTAAGACCATCCTTACTACATCCACTAAAAGTGCTTTTTTTCATCCCAGACTGCAATCATTATCTTAAGTGTCAACATTATAGAACGGATCTCTACTGAGACAGACCTTGTTGATAAGAATAAAATCCTTCTTCTTCTGGAAACACAAGCAAGCAAAAGTCTCTCTCTGAGATCCTGTGAGACTTTGAACAGGCCTACCATCTCTTCAGTTCATCATAGCAAAGAGCTGTCTCGAGTGATTTGTGGCATCTAGTCACTGCGGTAGTTATTCATCATTTCCATTCACTCCCGTCTTCACAGAGCTCTTGAGAAGAAGCAGGAAAATGGCGAGACCATCGAGCTGTCGGCGGAGGGCCGGCCGGAGCTGGTGGAGGAGAAGGAGATGCCCGTCGTGGACTGCACATGCTTCGGCCTGCCCAGACGCTACATCATCGCCATCCTCTCTGGCATCGGCTTCTGCATCTCCTTCGGTATCCGATGTAACTTGGGCGTGGCCATCGTCAGCATGGTCAACAGTCACACCATCTTCAGAGACAACAAAGAGGTCGTAGTGGTGAGTGGCAGCAGATGAAGCGGTGGTCTAAGTTTGTGGTACCTCTACCCTTTTCTCATGGTCAAAAACAATACCACTGTGTCTCTAGATTATTTATGTTTAAGATTTAGTATTGAGTGAACAAACACTGTATGGCCCAAAGTATGTGGATTCCTTTTACCACACATTATTATGTCCTTTTGGTCTAAAGCTGTGATTAGGTGACTTCTAGCTAAGCTTCTTCATTCTAAAAAGGGAAATGTTGGTACTGGAGTACATAATACATTATTAGACAATGTGCAGCTTTACATGAGATTTTGGAAAGACCATTCTCTGTTTAACACAAAAACAAGGAAAAAAATGCTTTTCCGTGTTTGCATTGTTAAACTTACAAATTATTATAAATCTTTAAAGGTGGAAATGGAAATGGGCAGGTCAAACAAATTACTAGGTCTCTGTAAAATCAGTCAATCATTATGGTTCCTTCTATCAGTTAATCATCCGTATTAGACACTCAGTACTTTTACATGCACACTTAAGTCGAGCTATGGTTATAGCTCGATTAGGCCATTAATTAGACTACTGTCCTCATCTCGGTATACAAGTGCAGAGGGAGGATTGCTTTATTGTCTGACTTCACCACAGTAGCGGCGTAATGCCCTGTTCAGCTGGTGTTATTGGACCTTCTTCCTGTGAGCCAAACAAGCTACAAACAAGTTAGCAAGTGTCTAGCGGAATTTATGTCAAATGGTGAAAACACAGACAACTTTACAGCACTGTACACTTCGCACCTACGCTTTACTTTTGGTACAGATTCAATGCGTGCTTCCCCTCGTGCTTACAGAATTCTTGTTTTCTTAATGGTTTTCCTCTACAAATTTACACTGTTCGAGTTACGGGTCAAGACTGCTGCGGGGACTAGAGATGCGCAGGTCAGCTTGTACGTCATCCTAATCTGCATGTACAAATTAATAATCCACCTGGGATAATTAATTATCCCATTTACAGATACGCAACCCATGCTCACCCGCATGGGTATTTCAGATAGTTATTATTTCTGGTATTCCCAGAGGTAGTTGTTGTGGTCACTGAAATGCATTGTTTATTTTTCTCTCATTATTTTTTGTGTGGCAGCAGTAGTGTTAGAAGCAGGGGCCGCTCTGAGAGGAGATTTAAATAATCAATAGCACCGTGTCTCTGCTGCTCTGCACAGTGTGCGCAAATGATCACACATTACCATAGGCTATTTCAGAGTCGGATATATAAGCTAATGATATAACACAGAATTAGACTGGTTTAAGAAAAATAAACATTTATTTTAAGTCATATTGGCTTAATGAAAACGGCACAGGCCTCCAATGGCTTTAACAGACTGGCATCTTTGAAACTTGAATTTGCCCAAAATAAAAAACGAAACACCTCAGTTCAGCAGTCAGACGTCAACAGGCCTTAACAACACCAGCTATATTTTCTGCATGATTTAATTCGACCCAATCCACTATTAATGAACATGTTAATTAGTGTGACCCAGATCCACCCAGCAGGTGCCCGTGGACAAACTTGCTACCTGCGCATCACCAGCGGGGACTATCGATCATGCACAGATTGCTTCAGCCAGTTGGGGTCCAGTTGAGGCGTTTCCATGCAAGAGTAATGTGACTCTCAGTTGCATTATCTGGGTGTGTTAGTCGGCTTTGAGAAATTCGATTCATTATGATTTCAGTCAGACTAACATGTTTACATACATTGTAAGTTTTTTTTGCCAGACTAACACAATAAATTGATTTTCTCTAACATCATGTAACACCTGACTGCGGTCATACACAATAATTAAACATCCTATAGACAACTTTAAGCCATCGCTATGGAAAATTTTGATCACTGAAGACACAAACAACATCATTAGCAGCGTCGTTATACCATTGGCTCACAAGCCTTTGGACATCTTAGGCATGTAAAGACACAGACATGTATCATTTTGCACCCAACAATTCTTCTTAAAATAATTAATTCATAATCATAATAATTTTTTGAGGGAAAGCAATACTTTTATTCCGCACCTTTCTCAAAACTCTGTGGTTACATTATTTTTAAATTATCTGTTTACACATAAATATTACCAATATAACCTTTAAATAGTGGATGGAGCTGTCACCCATTGGTTTGTGCACTAACTTTGGCATTATGGCTGTTGCCATCTTGGTTTTTTGAGCCAGAAGTGGCCATATTTGGACAAGAGGGTGGAGCCTAGGAGAATATGTATTAATACTAACAATTGTGTGATGCTTAGCAGACAGGTAGACACAGTTGTAATGAATTGGGATTTTAAAAAATGAAAAACTTAAAAAAAAAAAAAAAGCAGGTTGTAAACTTGATTATTTTTTGCTGTGAAGTTGGACATTTTAAAATGGGGCTCTATGAGGATTGATTGCTTTTGCAGACAGCCACAAGTGGACATTCAGGGAACTGCAGTTTGGACTTTGCTTCTGATGGATAAAATCACATCAGTGCATCTAAGAAATCAAACTTGACTTCATGCATGCGTGCAGACTGATCATTCTGTGTGTCCTGACAGAAAGCTCAGTTTGACTGGGATCCAGAAACTGTGGGAATGATCCACGGCTCCTTCTTCTGGGGGTACATCGTAACCCAAATCCCAGGAGGGTTCATCTGTCAGAAGTTTGCAGCAAACAGGTTTGTTAATTCATTATTTATTGTTTGCAGGGGATAACTGCACATTGTTTTATAGATTCTAAATGTCTCTTATTTTCTTTATTATTTCCTCTTTCAGAGTGTTTGGCTTTGCCATAGTGGCCACGTCTTTTCTGAATATGCTCATCCCCGCTGCGGCACGGATGCATTTTGGCTGTGTTATCATTGTCAGGGTGTTTCAAGGACTGGTAGAGGTGCTTGAATCTTATCTATTATTTCCTCTCAAATACATTAAATGAGCAATGAGAGAGATTTTTATTTACACTTTGACTGGAACAGTTATGATATGGAAATGTCTTCTCTCTCCTACAGGGGGTTTCATATCCAGCCTGTCATGGTATTTGGGCAAAATGGGCACCACCTCTTGAAAGAAGTCGCCTTGCCACAACAGCCTTTTGTGGTGAGTCCATTGTCATCAACTGATCCTCTTTGTCTAAAAACATTGAGTGTTTTTGGACTTTGACATTATTGTTAATCTAATGTAGTCACAATCAGAGCGAAAATGATTAGTTGATTAATCGAACAGACAATTTAATGGAACCTATTTGGATGACTGATTGAATGGATGTTATTTTTCAAATAAAAATGGCAAACATTTGCTAAACTTGTAATGTGGAGTATTTGTCTCCCCCTCTGGCAGTGAGAGTAATTACACAAACACTGTTCACATGCATACCTTTAGCTGCAAAATACAGACATTTACCTGACAGATAAATGATAATAGGCTCAATCAACAAGGGCTTGAATGCAACACATATTCATTTATACGTCCCACACTGCAGCTTTATCACAGCCTCTCCAATGTGACAAGTTGCCTTTTTTCTTCCTGTATGACAGCGAATAAAAACGTCTTTGGGTTTTGAAACAGCACAAAAAATCTGATGATGCATTTTCTTTCACATATTTTTAGTTCATTATTCATGGCAGCCCTGAACATGTTTTCAACATTTTTTCTAGGTTCTTATGCTGGTGCTGTCATTGCTATGCCACTGGCTGGAATCCTCGTCCAGTACTCAGGATGGTCATCAGTCTTCTACGTCTATGGTAAGTGAACCCTGACCTTTAGGCTGGAGGTAAATCAAATCCAATGTAGACTTTACACACTACTATTTTCAGACCAAACTATAACTTGGGAAAGTACACATATACATCATATTTATAATACAGTGTTAAAAAAAAACATGCCAGACTCACAATGTTGGTTTGTGACATGAAATAGGTGTGAAGGCACACCCATCACCAAGCGCAATTTACTGTAACACAATAAAAGCTGACACACAGTGAAATGAAGAAAGCCTCAAGAGGTCAGCATGATAAATAAGAGAGGCCACAAAATACCCCACACCATTTATGCATGAATTAAACATTGAATCGTAGTCTGTACGGACGCAGCAGCTACAGTCAAGGTGTCTGCTGTTTTTGACCTTTCCTGCTAGTTTTGACACTTACGTTACTCCTTCTCTCTTCCCTGCCTGCCTGTCTTCCTCCCTCTCTACAGGAAGTTTTGGGGTCATGTGGTATTGTTTCTGGTTCCTGGTGTCTTACGAAAGTCCCGCAGCCCATCCCACCATCACTGAGGAGGAGAGGAAATATATTGAGGAGAGCATTGGCGATTCAGCCCAACAGTCAATATCGGTCAGTGAACAAAAACGTCTCGATTCAAGCACTACACACCAGGGGTCTGCAACCATGGGGCTCTTCTGCCCCTCTGCAGTGGCTCTCTTATATTATTATATTTTTTGACATTATCACTGCTGTAAGGCTAGAGCAATGTTTTTCAGCTTGCATGTTTTAGATGTGTCCCTGCTCCAGCACACCTGATTCAAATGAATGGCTCGTTATCAGACTTCAGCAGAGCTTGATAACGAGCTGATCATTTGAATCAGGGACACATTTAAAACAGGGCGGGGGAGCCACAAGAAACAGGACAGAAAAATATTGTCTTAGAGTCATTTTTCAAAAAAATGCATCATCACATGGATTAGAATCTGTGCTCTCAAGTTGTGATTTTGTTAAATGAACGTGAGCTGATATTATGTTTTATGATCAGGCCCGACGGCTGATTGCTACATGGCTGAGGATTAACTGACACTTAAATTGACTTTAGTCAAACTTACTTTTACTGTTTTAAAGTTACACTGCTGCAAAATGTTTGATTTATTATCAAAGTAGGCTACTTTTTATTTTATTTTATTTTACAAACACAAGGACTCAAATAGGTTTGTTCAAAGTTCAAGTACCTTCTTAGGAATAGTCAACTGTGACAAAAAAATTTTAAAAAGATAATTTAAGCCTATTATAAGTTATGATTTGCTAAATTAGACTAAGTTGTGTACCTTCATTTAATATGTTGTGGTTCCAGACAGATTTTTATGGCGAGGAACGGGGGCAAAATGGCTCTTTTGATAGTAAAGGTTGCTGACCCCTGCTGCATACCATCACACTGGCTGACATTAACAGTGCTGATGAGGCCTGCACTGCCACTCCAAGGCAACGTATAATGTTTGCTATGCAAAATATTAACACGTGTAGATGGCAGCAAGTAGATTTGAGCAAAGAGCAAATACATTTTGCATAAAAAAAGCAAAGTGAAGTAACATTAAGAGGGAAGTCAGCCTGGATCCAGCTTAAGAGGGTGTTATTCTTATCATCTGCAACAGGAACGCATTTAGAAACTTCATATCATTTGGTAACTTCTGCTCATTTGTGTCAGCAATCATGCATTCAGGCAAAACTATCAACTTACTCCACACATCAGTCACTGTTCCTAGTGCTTGTTTGCGTCAAAAGAAAATAGAAAATATTTAAAACATTGGTCATAAAGTCACACAAGGTAAACAACTGCACATTTACGCTTGTGAATCAAGTCAGAGGCTTTAAGATTTTAGTGCAGCTGGCGATACAAGTTGGCTAATGCATTTTTCTGTGTTGCAGAAATTCAACACGCCTTGGAGAGCTTTCTTTACGTCCATGCCGGTCTACGCCATCATTGTGGCGAATTTCTGCAGAAGCTGGACTTTCTATTTGCTTCTCATCAGTCAGCCCGCGTACTTTGAGGAGGTGTTTGGGTTTGAAATAAGCAAGGTAACAGAAACTAGATGTGGACAGTGAATGTGCAGTGTGCTGCACAAAAAAACAAAAGTTTCCATATAATATCATAAAAATACTGCAGAGAATAGTCAAAGCTATAGAACGTTTGCTTTCCAGGTTCATTCTGGTGACCAAAAGATTCAGACCTGTTATTTAATTATCACATTTTTTCTTTTTCTACTCAAGGTGGGCATTGTTTCTGCACTCCCCCACCTCGTCATGACCATCATTGTGCCCATTGGTGGCCAGATTGCTGATTATCTGCGCTCCAACCAAATCATGACCACTACTAATGTCCGGAAGCTTATGAACTGTGGAGGTAAGAACGGACCAAAATGAAGGGAAGGCAACTTAACATTGCATAAAGAGGAACATAACAAGAAATATAGCTGACTTTCAGATCCCATAAATTCCAGGAAGTCATAATCTGATATGAAACAGCCTTTTCTAGATATGATTTTTCTAAGCATCATGTGAACCGGAAAAACTGCACAGTCGTCAATGTATTCATTATGGGGATAACTACAGTGTTAAGTAAGCCGTGGTGAGAAAACATTTGCTGCATTAGAGAAACGATGAATCACCCTAAAACAGAAGCTCTGTCTGTCGACTATTTTTGGCCTACAGAGAAAAATCAATAGTGAAGTGAACTGAAGAAGCAAACAGTGTGCATATCACTTTAAGGGAAGCTGTCAGGGCCGTGGCAACTTTAGGTAACTACTCAGGCATTCGTGATATGAGTGAAAAGAACGGTGAGAAGAAACATGGCTTTCACTTGACTCATATAAGCAGCTAGCAAAGACCTACAGTTTCACAACAGAACATTAAACTCATTCTTTGTTCATGTCTGTGCTGTTTCACCCGGCTGCTTCAGGGTTTGGGATGGAGGCGACCCTGCTGCTGGTGGTGGGCTTCTCTCATACGAAAGGTGTTGCCATTACATTCCTGGTCCTGGCTGTGGGCTTCTCTGGCTTTGCCATTTCAGGTAGAGAATTGCTCTGAACCGTGTTTTTAGTGACATACGACATGAATTAGAGAGGCCGGCTGGATATTTCTTGATGTGTTCATTCAGATCAGACATGTTCAAAAACTGTCTGGGGGGGCCAATCACGGCACTTGGTCAGATTTTATACGTCTCACGGCTTCTGTCTCAATATACATTATTCATAGCCCGCTAGCACTGTTAAACAGAATTAATAAATCAAGAAGGTTCAAAATGCAATTTCTCCTTTTACCTCATGGTGTGAGTACTACTCCATAACCTGTGCTGTGACCCCAAACAGCTTATTTCTGCCATGGTGACTGTAGATAAAAAGAGGAAAGTTGATGTTAAGGATCATCGCTTCCACGAGAGATGGAAATTACGATATTTTTTTCACTAAAATCGAAACAATTGTGTTTGCCTAATTTGCCAAGAGGCTGTTGCAATGCATGAGGAATTCAATGTAAAGAGACATTACCAGACAAAACATGCTAATGCATATGACAAGCTTTCAGGGAGCGACCGTCCTGAAAAACTGAAACAACTCGAATTTGTCTTGGCCTCACAACAGCAGTTCTTCACACTGCTTGGCCTGTGACTCAAATAAAAACACAACCGAGGCAAGCTACGAAGTAGCCATGCTAATTGCTAAACAAGGCAAACCTTTTACCTTACAGAAAAATGACAGGAGGGACTGTTGGCTCTTGGGCATTTTCACATGATTACATCTGGACCTCTTTGGGAAAAGTTTTGGATACCTCTGATTTAGATTGTTGACAACAGAAAAGAGTTAGGAAAGAGTAGGAGATTATCTGTCTGTCTGTCCATCTACTTAGGCAATGCACTCATTTTTTAAAAACTTTTTACCACAATTATTCAACTTAAATTTGTAGATGCTTTGAATATGTAACTATTTCCTGTCATTTATGTACTAATGTTGCATTTGTCCTTCCTCATAAGGTTTCAATGTCAACCACTTGGACATTGCACCGCGCTATGCCAGCATCCTCATGGGTATCTCAAATGGTGTAGGCACTTTGTCTGGTATGGTTTGCCCACTGATAGTCGGTGCCATGACGAAGCACAAGGTGAGAACTTTTAGGTTTGTAAAATACACCCAAGATCACATTTCTAATAGGAATTTGTTGTCTAACTACTGTCATTTAATGAGCAGACATGCATGTTGCTCCTTCTCAGTATGTACATAAACAGTGCACCTCAAACTGAGTTTAAAGTGGAAAATGTTTTATGTATTTAAAATAACTGCGGTGTCACTTCCTCTTCCCTCAGAAAGACTTTACTTAGAGGAACGTTTTGTAGAGGAACAGATATCAGTTTGATTCTGCACTAAAGTGAGCTTAATAAACAAGAAGTCAGCACGTGCAGCCTCAGGACATGTTGAATGATAAGTGGAGTGTTTGATTAAGCAGTGTTGGTGTACAAACAATGCACATGCAAGCTTTGAATGCTTTAATTTATTGCATCTATATCTTTAGATAATCTGGATTTTTAAAACAAAATGGAAAATAGAGGACACTTTTTCATGGTTACAATCTCTCTTCCTCTTTTCTTCTTCTCACCATCCTTTGATAGACACGGGAAGAGTGGCAGGGTGTGTTTCTCATCGCCTCGCTTGTTCATTACGGAGGTGTTATTTTCTATGGTGTGTATATTCCACTTCTTTATTCTCACGCTTTCAAAACCTCAGCATAAGTATGCAAAAACCTGTGCCTTGTTCTTCATGCAGTCTTCTGTAAATTTAGTTTTAGTTTGTTCTGGATTGGATCTTGTCCGTCTCTGTGCTGCAGGTATCTTTGCATCAGGAGAGAAGCAATCTTGGGCGGAGCCGGAGCAGCTGAGTGATGAGAAATGCGGCATCTTGGATGAGGATGAGCTCGCCAATGAAACGGAAGAGCTGTATCGCACAAGTGGAGGAGCAGGCTATGGAGCCATGAACCAGGGAGCTGATCCTAATGGAGGCGGAGGCATGGGGGGAGGAGGAGGGGGAGGCTGGGTCTCAGACTGGGACAAAACTGAGGAGTACGTTCAACCAGCCGGAACCAATAATTACCTCTATGGAGGCGAGGGAGACCGAGAGTTTACATAAAACCAGCAGCATCCTCTGCACATAGTGAGGCAGAAACAGTGCATCAACAGCGTGGAGTTTCACCTGATGGCATGAAGAACTCTGAAAGTGCGGATTTAAAAATGATTGCAGGAAGGGACCATTTTCAGCGAGTCTGACTGTATTATCATAACTGAACTGAATACAAAGAGACTCCACAGTGAAGGTGAAGACATTAGTAAATGTAAAATGTGTGTTTGTGTGTGATTGCAGCTGTGTACCTTGTGTGACAGACAATCTAAGAGTGTTTTAGGACTCATCAGCCTCCCTGCAATCTCTTTTGGAGGAGGGATGTGTTTTAGGCCTGGTGTGGCTTTCTTTGATGTTTATTCATTGTAATAACTGTAGGAATTTCTATATCATCTGACAGGATTTGGATTTTATTTGTATGCCTCTCACTCATATTTGAATCATTCAAGATCACAAATCTCCAGGGGCACATTGGTCACAAGCTCATTCTTGCTGTTGGGTGAAAATTTATTCAGTTTGTTTAAAGGTCCAGTGTGTCGGTCGTAGGAGGATCCATTTGTGGAATATGGCAGACATGGAATAAAATATTCCTACATATATTACAGCTGAAAATAAGAATCATTGTGTTTTCATTACATCGGAACGCGTCTTTTATATCTACAGAAGGAGCAGGTCCTCCTCCATGGAGTCTGCCATGTTGCACCGCCATGTTGCATGGGAGCCTCGAATGGACAAACGAAACAGTCAACGTTCAAATGACGTTAGAGAAAGTCTATTTATTGTGTTAGTCCTGCTAAAACCAGACTTTCAAAATGCATGTTAACATTTTAGTCTGACTGAAATCATACTAAATCAAATCTCTCAAAGTCAAGCTAACACACCCAGATAATGCGAATGAGAGTTGAATTACTCCTGCATGTATACGCCTCAAGTGGACCCAGACTGGCCTAAGCAATCTGTGCATGATCGATAGTCCCTGCAGCGGTCTTTGACCTGGAACTCAAACAGTATAAATTTGTAGAATATTGCCACCTACTGAGGCAGAGTTGGACAATAAATCGATTCTCCCTCGGCGCTTGTATACTGGGACATGGACAGTAGTCCAATTTAATGGCCCAATCAAGCTATAACATAGCTTGACTTAATTGTGCATGTAAACGTACTGACTGGCTCTTAAGACGGCATTTTGTGTTTTTCATGAGTTTCATGTCCACTGTAGGTTTTCCTACACACTTGGAAGGGGAGGATTAGCAGAGGAATATTTAATTTGGTGCAATCTGCAACTTTCCCACTGGATGCTGCTGAATCCTACGCACTGGACCTTTAATTGTCTTTAAAGTTTATCAGTGGTTGCAGAATCTGAATCTGCACCTCCACCTAAGTTAAAATTGAAAATCAAAAAAACCCAAGCAGGAGCTACAAGGTTTCCACACAATGTATAAAAGCTTTAAAGCATA
>JAPZDX010000014.1:13831735-13842140 GCA_029783625.1 Naso annulatus | reverse complement strand
ATATAATGGGCTCAAGTCATTAATCTCACTGTTTGCTGATGTAAAGCATCTTCTGGGCTGCTGAGCAGTCTGTTTCAAGCCTGCAGGGTCAGATGGCTCTTTAGCCAGCAATTTTTGGTTTAGTTTATGCTCATAACAAAGTAATGTTGATCTGATGAATGTCTACAGCAGATGTAAGGAAACATACTTCATAAAATATCTTGAAAATCAAACAGTTCGAATTTTGTGGCTCCATTTAATCACAAATGCAACATTTCTCTTTTATCCTTCCAGGTCATGCATGTTTAGGATAAAGGTTTATTTGAAAATCCTTTATTTGGAGTCTGTAGCTGTAATGGTCTTACTTATAGTATAAGTATATAGTGTAAGTGCAAAGTTAAAAATGAAGAGTCCTCCTGTCTGTAGAGTCCATTACAGCCCATTACATGGTAGCTGGACGGAATCTAATGGGAGCTGACAGCCTGCGACATGGTCCTCACTTTGTCAGCCGTGTCTAACAGCATTTATTAGTATCTTGTTGACTTTTGTCTCTCAGTGTTACCTTTATGTCAATGGACGTCCAAGGTAAGTGGAAGTGTCACAAGTGGAGAGTCTATTTGTGGCTGTTTATCTGCCATAAAATCCACCCCAAAGCCTTCAACCTACACTCATCTCCGTGTGTCTGACTAGTTTGTCTGTGGCCTGCTTTCATTGTATTTGAGGCCTTGGGTCTCCCTGTGTGGGAGCTCTGGGATGAGTATAAAAAAAAATAAAAGATGTACGTGAGTAAGTGACTTGATAAGAGACATTCTATAGAAAATCTGTTGTGTGAGAAATGTTTTGACCTTGCATTTGTGCTTCTATCCTATTGTTGTTGTTGTGAAACAGAAGGCAACATGCTGAACAGTTGCCTCTGAAGCCTGTTTTCATGACATTTTAATGCACTTTCCTTCATATCATGCGTGATGAGTGAAAGGGAAGTTTGTGTCACGTAAAATTAACTATAAATCAAATATTTTACTTGTGGACATCCCATTATTTTGTGTGTTGTGCACCTACACACACACACACACACACACTGATCATAAACACTTGTGTTTGGTTTCAGTGGGTTTCAGTGCTGCTTCAGACGCATACATGGACCGTGGGGCATGTGTGTCATTTAAATAATGGCTGAAGGGAACACTTTATTACTAAACAGACACTGAAAAGAACATTGTGTCTCATATATTGGCCCACATGGATTAGCTCATTAACCTGCAGTAATAACCTCCAATAATACATGTGAAATATTAGATTGCTCTAAGTCATTAGTGTGCTTCATTATGTACATAATTACTACTGCTGGTGCAAATTAAAATATGTTTGCAAGGTTTGAAACATTATTTTGTGCTAAGGTCCTCAATCTTGGAGTCTGCGTGTCACATGAGGGTTATTTGGAGACACTGCTGTAAAACTTTTCAACTGTTACATTTTAATGGCATAGACTCTACATGCTTTTTTTTCCTATACTGCCCATTTAGAGTTTGGATATATGATACCAAACTATTCTATATGCAGATTTACATAAGTTAACCATAAAAATTTGGAGACCTAACTATGGGGTCATGGGCCAGAAAAGAAAAGGTTAGTACCTGATTTAAGGATTTTTGTCGCGTGGTCGAACAAAGAGGCTTTAGCTACTGTATCAAACGATGTTTACGAGAAGGGGGAAGTCTTTAAAATAGCACAAGGGATGTTCACTCCTGAATCTGTGCTGCATTGAGGTCTCCCAGCCCATCCGCCCAAGTTTAGCCCAGGCGAGGCCCACAGCGCATGCTCCACCTGACCCAATTATATCCAGTCTGAGGGGAAAGATAGCCCACTTTGATCTACACAAGACCGCCAGCCAAGCTCCGGCTGACTGGTCTGGCACCAAACGCTGCTTTCTGCTAGACATTTTTCAGGACAGATGCGTTCGAGTGCTGCTTAAAGGATAAAACTGTGGACGGTGTGTGTTCCATCATACAGCATGCATNNNCATGCAATTTAAGAGACTTGAGACACACCTCAGGTGACGGTGGAGCTAGAGAGGACATGCAATGCTGCCAGTGACTATGTGATGCTTAGCAGACAGCTAGCAGCTGCTGTCAGTCAAAGCTGCCATACCCTTTATTCTGCTAACTTCAATCCTTGGTATAATTTAATTTATGGGCAGCACGGTGGCTTAGTGGTTAGCACTGTTTCCCCACAGCAAGATGGTCCTGAGTGCAAAACCAGGTCTTATGTGCACAGTTTGCATGTTCTCCCCATGTCTGCATGGGTTTCTCCCACCATCTAACACATGCGTGTTAGGTTGACCCAGAGAGGCGGCATGCTAAGGACTAATCATACGCTCTAACCTCACAGTTTAGTTGTATAATGACAATAAAGCTGCTTTACCTTGTAATTTAAGCAAAAGAGTATAAACAAATTCACTGCTGTACAGTCGTCATGAATGAGTTAATTAGCTATAGAGAGCTGCAGGAGGAACTGCAGGTTTTGGCACTTCAGTGCTTATTTTTCAGCTTTGTAGATTGCTGCTCTGTGCTGGTATATTAGGGTACCACTTATCATACCCCATCAGTCCTTCCACCTGAAACTCCTCCATCAGAACACCACCTAAGGAACAAATGGCTACTGACACACCATTCATACAAAACGAAGCGGCCTCTCCTCCCAGTTTAGTGACTCATCCCATCCATCCTGTGTTGGAGTAGGCCTGGAGTGTTCTTGACGGTTCCTCGTCACTGGCGGTGTGAGAAAGGCTGAAGGGTGGAGATCCAGTGAAAGAGAGGGATATAGAGGACAGAACTTGGCCGCTCCACTTTCGCAGGACATAAAAGTGGGACAATCTGTTCCTTGGATGATCTCCAATTGTACTTTCTGGGGACCGACACTGAAAATATATCTATACACATGCTCTGTCCTACATAAGGGAGACAGTGAGAGAACCAGAGAAGGAGAGAGAGATTGACAAAAAGAGGAAATATGAGTATGTGTTGCACTTACTGTCCATTAGGTCTTTATAGTTCTTTGTGCTGGGACTGTACCTATCAATATTTTTTGGAGACTGGCCAAAAGACGAGGAGAAACCCTCGCAGCACACAGATACACACATGCACACACACACACACACAGAAAATGTATGTCGAGACAGGAAGATATTTCAACAGAGGATAATAAATACATTAAAATTGGATTGACACATTAAAATACCACAGGTTGTATATTATTTTGCCCTGTGCACCTTTTATACTGCAGTAAACTTGACTTTGACTTATTAGCCAACACATGCATAATGTTTGTTTATAAAGAACCCCAGGGACTAAAGCAACTCAATGAGCCCCCAACCAATTGTTTCAACTTTGTTGTGCTTTGCATTAAGTAAGATGCACAGAGAAAGCAAAGACCAATCAAGATGGGAGATAAATTTCCCTTCATCCACCCATCTTTGCTTTTCAGGTGTTGATGGAGAGTATCCATCTCTGTCCTTGTTATCATGATTAATCAGTTTCTGATTTTTCATCTTACTTTCACTCTATTTCCTTATTTTCTGTGGGCCTACATCCCCAAGAATCCATTGAAATCCTTTATTTGAGTCTCTGTGGCCTCTGATCATCAGAAGTCGAGCTGCTGGATCAGCATCCCACGGGAAGACCGGCTCACCAACTTATGAAATCTTCATATGCCACTCGTTTCTACTCTTACATGTCATGACTGTTGAAATTTTTATTTGACTTGTGAGTCAGAAGCATAAGGAAGCAAGCAGCTTTATGACATCACTGAATGGGACTGTCTTCATCTTACACACTGTGCAATTTGGACCCTAGATGAAAGATGAGTAAACGTGGCGATATCTTTGGTTTGGCTCCAAAATGGTGGTTCTACATCGCACAGTAAGAGAGGGTCACAGACAGCTGTTGTGTCTTGCGACCAAAGACAGCCTAAGACGAACTTCTGACAGTGTCAGAAATTTATTTGCATATTTTTTAAGAAGAGAGACTGAAGAAAGAGTTTAAATTTGCTCTCAGCCATTTTTCAGAGTATTTAAAACCATTTTCTATAGGAATCAAATTAAAACAAACATTAATCATATCAGGATATTTTAAAACGTATCTGGAGACGAACTGCATCCAATAAGCCATAATCAAATAAGTAAATAAGTCTTACTGCAGAAAAATACAAGTGAGTGACTGATGAGAGAAGAGAATAAGAATTAGAAAAATTAGTTTTCTGCCTCTGAAAGGATGCAGACTGACAGCTTGGAGTGAAATTCATTCCACTCTCCCACCTCCATTTTTCCCAAGAGAAAGAGAAGTCAAGACTGGAGAAATGACGGCCAGCGCAGGGCAAAAGCAAACTGACTAAGTCTGAGCTATTGTTGTGTCAGAGCATACTGTAGGAGTTGAGTGACAGGACGGGTAAGGCAGGGACGAGACGAGTTGCATCATCCATGATGGCGGAGGCGTGTTTCAGGAGGTGTGATTGAAGTTGCCATAGTTAGAATATGACATCACATCGTATTTCCCTTTAACACAAAACTACACCTTCTTCCATGCTGTTTTTGTCCTTCCACGTTTTTGATTTAGTTTTCCACTCACTTTCTCTTCCAGCCACAGTTTAGCTCTCACCCCCACTTTTCTTTCTCCCAATCTGATTACTCGGCTTTATGCAAACTACAACTCTCTTTGTCTTTCTCTCCGGTGAATTGCCCTTTTACTTTAACATCCCAATTATAAGGCTCCTGTCTACCCTCAGCTTGTCCTTCTAGTTCCTTATCTTGCCTTGTGCAAGCTCAATGTTGTTCAATATTTGATGAGACTTCGTTCATAAATCAACCTCCTCCATTCACTTCAGGTATAACTTGAAGGAACATGTGGACAACATGCCTCTCTTTGTCAGCTTGTAATGATAGAGGTTTACCTTAAATATGATACATTTTAAAGATAGGAATCCTACTTACAAGGAAAACCTATATTAATGGTTAAATGTGTGTTTAATTGGATTTCATGCCATTGATAATTGAAGAACTGAACATTCTTATTGCTGTAGATAAGCACTAAGAACCTTAAATTTACTACAGGCGATAGAAAACCTTAATGAAAAAGAATTTTATAAGTTAGCCAGTCAGACACTTTCTCCAAAACCTTTTATATGCCCATTTATCATTTATTGCTTTCCCGTAATGTATTCTAAGTGGTTAGATGTCATGTGACCTGGCCAGGATAAGCGTCAGAAAATGGCTACATAGATGGTGTTAGATACCTTTTCTCAAGTGGCTACACTTTTTTTCTTTTACCATCCTTTAGTTTTCTCCTCTGTCTGTCTGTGTGTCCTGATTCTCTTGCTCTGACAGACATTGTTTGTGTTGAAGTGGCACACCCTGTCATTCTTACAGCATCTTGCTGAATCGACCACAGTTAACACTCTTCCCCCTGCTGTATTGCTATTTCGCCCAGAAATGCTCAACTAGCAGACTTCCTTTAGGCCAGTGAGACAAAAACAGACCATGCTTAGGTTGTCTTGAATGCAGTTATGGTATTTAAAATATAATTGTCTTGAAAATTGCTGGAATTTTCAGTTGTATTGTTCCATTGGTCACCTTTGCTTGTATTTAAACAAGATTCAAATATTAATTGGTCCTGTTTTCCTAAATCCAGACAATAAAATGAAAGCCTAAACTTCAACCAGGACCCCAAAAAGGGTCACAAGATAGTCAGTTGAGATGAATTACCGAATAGGAGAAGCATATTTCCCAAAGTTAAGTTTTAACTAGAAATGACACGATTCACTGCTAAATTGGACTCCAATTAGCCCCGTTTTTACCATGGTATTTTCTTTGCCACCAGACGAGGGTTTGGCGGAAAAAAAGGAAAAATCAGTGATGCTCTCTGTACACTCTGTCCTAATTCGCCAGTCTATGCTGCGCATCTTAACGACAGATGATATCAGTACAAGCTGATTAGCTCACTGGCTCTGGCTCGCCTCTGCCAACAACAGAGTGTCTGCAAGCCACACAGTCAGCTGGCTCAAGCTGGAGCTGAGACGGACCAGTTTACTCCTTTGCAAATTTCCCTGCAACCGTTTCGTCTCAGTTCAAACAGGACTTGGAAGAGAGAGTGACAGCAAACAAAATGAAGCGCGAGACAGCACAAACGGCTGCAGCGGATTTGCTTCCCAACTACTCTCATGCTACAGCTGATGTTAGCTTGCCAGCTGTTTTGTAGAAGTAATCTACTGGAACGTTAAGTTACTTGAGCAGACTGCAACTGGTAGACATGTACAACCAGCTGCAATATGGGGACCATTTCAAGTGAACTGCGTTGGGACCCCATGAAATTAGACATTTCAACCCTCATCCTCTCCTTTCCCATTTTTTGGTCATTTAAGGAACCATGTATCAAAATCCAACCCCCCAAAATCTTTGATCCAGTCCTCCATGGTTTCTCGCTGCCCATTTTGAAAACATTTTGATGAAAAAACAAACAATCAAAAAAAAATCCCTGGAGGAACAAATCAAAAACATAGAAAAGGTGATACACTGGTCCTCTATGCACTCTTAGGAGGGGACAAGGAAGGTCCTAAAACCAAACTCCTGACCTTATACTTGTTTTTTTCTTTCATCCTCCTCCTCTAATTGCAAGCATAAAGAAGCACGATGGCATGTAAATACACACTGAAACAGATTAACACCACATATTCTACTGTGCAACAACCAGGGATGGAGCCAGCACTGGCAAGCACATTTTGTATTCAAGCGCAGTATTTCAAATATAAATACAAGCTATGACATCGTCATTAAATGTTGGTTTGATGTCTGGATATTGTTTAGCTTCTTCATCTCTACATTATTATTTATGTCAATTACAGGCCAATGTAAGCTGTGGCGGACACCTGTCGATGTCCTTGGTCGACGATAGAGGTTGATAAGTTAAAAGTCATAGATCACTTAAATCCCCTTTAACCTCCATTAACACCATGTTTTCTGCATATTTTATTAATAACAGACTCACTCTTTATCTGCATGTTGGCAATTTCTGATTGGATGATTTTAGGTCTGTGTCCTAATTTGAGTTGTGTCTCCATAGTCTCATGTGATATTTTATTGAGTTCCATCTGTCCATCTGAGCGTTCTGATACTCATCTATTTCAGACTCCCAACTCGTATGATATTCAGAGCACCAAACTGCCAATGAGACAGTGGGAGATTCCCTGCGTCATTCACCATCATTAAGGCGACTGTTTGCAATGGTCCAGATCTGCATGATGGCAAAGCCCCTGTAGCCAGACCTCACCACAGAAAAACCAGGACAGAACATACGGAGGCGCCAGTATGCCAAATCTGAAACACAGTGAAGCAATGAAACAATCTTAAAGCAAAAATCCACCCTGTTTTCGTATAGCTGCTGGTGATGCAAGCTGTATTTGTGGGTCAAATGTTTGATAGTACCTTCTTCTCCCTGCAGATAACTAGTTGCAGATGACCTGACTCCGTTTTCATCAAGATATTTTTCATGTAATGTCAGTTTTTAGCAGCAAATGTTTCAGTTATCTAAATCATAAACAGTTAAGGTCCTGTTTTGAGGAAGCAAAATCCTCTTTTCAGGCTTTCTGCAAACATTTAAGGACAAACTTCTCTACATGAAAAGCAAATTTTCCACTCAGGGAGCTCTCAGTTGAGCAGAGCACCATGCAGCCACAACACTTGGGTTTTAATTAGAGGACATGACTTTTCTCAGCTGAAAAAACAACCCTGCCCCTTTGCAGCAGCTTCAAGCTAAATTGAATTCGGCATATTCTCAAGCAACAATTGCACACTGAGCAAATGCCAATATTGTCAGATGTGACTTTTCAGAAGCAGGTTTACTGAGTTATCTGTTCACCTTTGCAGGTAAAACTCAAAAGCCTCAGAAAGCTGGAATGCAGACTGACTTTAAAAGGATAGTTTGTTTTTTTTTAAGTGAGGTTATATATTGTACTTTTCCATGGTCCAAGCAAAGCAATGTACTGCAAACAAGGGCAGCAGAAACATGTGTTATAGGTTGGCCACCTAAAAAAAAACACCTTTAATAGTTTGATATTCAGAATTTTCACGCTTTTACCTTGCTTTTAGGCAGCCTGTATGACAGGATGCCGTTTGAGGCATCTTTCCTCGCTTAAACTCCTTTGACAAAAAGAGTAATTTTATCTTGCAGAACTCATCTTGCAGAATTTCTGGTTTATCTCTACCTCAGCTGTTTAGTTAATTTTTTTTTGTGACTTCTGTTTTTGTTTGGTTTTAAGGGTTGGTTTGGATTCGCTGAAGACACACATTAAAAACAAACTCACTGACTGAGGCAGCGGCAGATCAGCGACTCCCATGTTCTGCAAGGTCAAATAACTGCTTTTGGTCAGAGGAGTCTGGTAATTGTAACAGCACACTTCAACCACACTTCAAAAAAATCCAAAACTATGCCTTTGAGTAAACCAGACAACCTTCCCCTGTTGATTAAACGGTGACTATAGGCTTTCGACACAGCAAGAATCAAAGCAGAAGCCCAGTGTTTGATGTTGCAAATCTACCACCTGTGAAACTAAACCAGATTTTGTTTGGTTTGGAGTATACTGCCAGATATGTTGCTCTAATTATAGCTGTTCTAGCTACACGTTTCAGTTTATAGTTCAGTTTATAGGGGCTGTCACTATTCACATCACAGAACCATGTCAACATTGTCAAGGCAAGTGGAGGGACAGTACACCTCATATACCTGCATCACAATGGCCATCTGATGAGTAACTGTGTCCAAATATCTAAGGGTGGAATTTTCCTTTAAGGAGCTCACATTAGCTGTTAGCCCTGGGTTGTGCCTCAGACATGTGTCAGCTCCATCATCACAAAAGTAGCAATGCTCTTGACCTCGTGTGAAACTAAATTGCACATCCAATTCACTCTCTTCTGCAAAGAACCTGTGATGCAAATTCACAGAGTTTATATATAGCATGTCTTTCATCAGCCTGCTATTCCCCGATGCATTCCCAGTGGCTAAATGGAAAATGTGGACCAGCTCTGTGCTCATTCACACATGTGGTCTTATTAGCATTGCCGGTGGTTAGTTTTTCTATTGTTGCACGTGTTTTTCCACATACCTGTAATTCTGCTAAGTTCACTCTGTCAATGAGGTGATAAGAGTTAAATGACCAAAGTTTACTCCCCTCTCTGCCTGTTTCCCACAGCATGTTTCTAAGGATGAGGCCAGTCTCATGGGATAGCCATGTTTTATCTCCATGACAGCTATGTCACTCAGCCCTCTCTGCAGTGACCCCTGCACCGCAAAAGATGCTGGGAAATAACGAGCACTTTTATCCCGGTCAGGATGACAAAGATGGGGAGGATGAGGAGGAGGAAGAGGAGCAAGGAGCAGAAAACAGCAAAGGGGAAGGTGGACGTGACACGGAGAATGGAGGGTTAGAGAGTCTGGAGGAGAGGGAAATGACGGGAGGACGACAACCCTGGGAAGGGAAAGTCGGCGAGGTGGTGAAACCGGCAGCCATTGTGGTCGGGAGACAGAGAGTCGATCGGCCGCTGAGGCCCGGCAACTTAGGCAACCGCGGCATGACATACATGACCAATCAAGCCACGCTACATCATCAGTTGGTCAACAAGCAACAGCATCATATTGTTGCAGTCAATCAGCAGCTTCATTACACAGGTCTGAATGCACTGCAGAAGAGACGGGCCCTCATGGAGCGCAGCATGACCACAGTGGCTCCACTGGAGGACACGTACCTGACCATGATGGTGTTCCGCATTGGAATTCCTGATATCAAACAAACAGTAGGTGCATGTTCTCATCAAAGACACTGTGCGCACACACTATGCAAAAATATCATTAAACACACTGACACCTACACGTGAAACAATTCTATGTCCTTCCTGACTTCTAATTTGAAAGCAGTTTCAATCTACGAAAGAACAAATCCAATGAGTCAGAAAAGGTCTGGGCAGAAAAAAAAACATGTCAGCTCACAGACCCTTCCCTCATATTAGTATTTACAGAATGAACTGTCAAAATGAAACCTTTTAAAGTCTCTTGATCTGTGTAAAAAGTCTCACTTGCAAACGGGGCACTGACTTGAGGTCTTTCCAAAAGAGGAAGTAGTTCAAGCCAAGTCTCTCCGGTATTACTGCCTCAGGGAGAGATAACTTTAATCTGACAAACAGAATTTTAAAAAATAATAGCTCAGGATAATCTACAGTGATAAGGCATTGATGCATTTTGCATGTGTAATTTTTACTCATTCTAAACTTTGGGCAAGTATACAGTAGACAAGATTTGATAACATCATAACATCCTCCTTTGCTATGGTGCCTAGATGGAATACCCAAATTTAAAGGCCTATAATGTAGAAAACGTAGGTATGAGAG
>JAPZDX010000014.1:13764481-13780056 GCA_029783625.1 Naso annulatus | reverse complement strand
CCATTAATAATTCATCTCTGCGAATTTTTTCTAAATCAAATACTAATTAAAAATGACCCAAGGACTTTTTTTATTTTATTTTTTCTGGTTTATTATTGTGTATTCAAAATTGTTAAAGGCAAGGCAAGGGCTTTTTTCGTCTCGATATTATCACTTAGAGGTCAGTGTGTGTCTGAATACATGCTGTTTATTTAATAGATGTGACGGATTGCTTAGATTGAGCAGATACTGAAGTGTGTGCGCCTGCTTGCAGAGAGCATAATCGCAGTGTGGAGGACAAACAGACATACCAAGAATGGGTTAAAACCATGGAGCCATTGTACAACAACCTACATAACATCACAAGGGTGAGTTCATACACTATATTTATCATCATCATTGCCTCACATTGACGATAATCAACACTATTTAGCACTTAACATTTTGTTTGTATGTTTTTTCCAGAGAAAATCTGTCGTCTCAGACTCACAGGTAATTCACACCATGTCCTTAGGATTGTACAGCTTAGTACTAGGATACTTTGCCCATATTGCTTAACTTCTCCTAATAATTCTGCCAAATAATTCTCCCAATTAGCCTCTAACAGACGCTGGTGCAGCGCTGCTGTACACCATGAAGCACAGCAACAGGAAGTCCATCTCACTGAAGAATAAACATAAAGCCAACTGCTCAGCCTCCACGTTTTACTTCTTTAGAAACAACTTGAGTCATGAATGACAAGGATAAACAACACTGTTTGACTTTGTCTGGCTGAATTAATATCCTTCACGTATTTCACAATGTAAATAATGCATGACAGTAGACCAACATGGTCATTTGTATCATAAAGAAACTCAATTCTCAGAGTCTCAAAGTGAAATTCCTTTCCAGTATACACAGTAGATGGGTGTGTGTTTGACACTGTCCCTATGGCAGTTTGTGTTTTTACGTTGCCCAAAACACACAAGAAAAACCTGAACTCAAAAACTCATAAACGCCATCGTGCAGCTGACACCTAGATCCTTTTGTGTCAGCAAAGCACATTTCACAACATATGCAAAGCTCAAACACAACCGCTAAAATCTTGTGTATTTATTTTCTAACAAATGGTATTTGTTTGCACTTAGCTAAGCTTTAAGCATATTTTATGACACATTACGTATGCACTTGATTAGACGATGACATTCTAGAATGTAAAATATTTGGTCATGTAAATCGTATATTCTAAAATGAAATACCGTGAAGAAGAAGAAGACGAAGACATGAGAGGATTTAAAAGTTGCAAAGGTAATGGGCAATGACGTACATACAAAATAAGACTGAACAAAGGATAATCATGCCCGAGATGGAAGCCAAAGCATAAACAGACATGCATTTCTCTGGAGCAGCTCTCACCACACAAACATGTAACTCTGAGCAGATGTCTGTCGAACAGTTGTATGGCCCGTTGTTCAGCACTGGCAGGTCCATGAAAGCAGAACATACATAAAGCAGGCTTCAACCACAATACGCAAACTGATGCTGAGCAGATAGACACCCACTGCGCCTCTGTTTCTGTGGAGATCTGTGACCGCCCTGCCTTTGGGGTCTGTGGACACAGCCTGAACCTCCTCCCTCCCCCGAGCCTCCAGATCCACATCAGTCTTCACCTGGGAGCTCCTCTTCTGGGCCATGGAGCAGGACGGAGAGGATGAGCTACATGAGCAGGACGGAGAGGACGACCAAGTGTCTATTAAAACAGGCTTTGGTGCAGATACTGTCCCTGGTCCAGTTTGGTGAAGGGCAGCTCAGCCAGGAAGAGGATCACCAGGCAGACGCACAGGAAGCCAAACCACAGGGAACGGCACTTGTAGGTGGTGGTGGTATCAACTGCTGTGCGCAGGATGGGGATAAGGCCTGTTACTAAGGCTGCCATCGTCACTCCTGGCTTTTGTTGCAGCAAAACTAAAAACACTTCGCTATTGTTACAGTGTGATTATTACAGATTGTTTCACTTTAATCATGCTTACGTGTCATTGTAGACCTTTTCTGTAACAGTGAAATTTTTATCTTAAATTTCAAGCAAGTACAATAAAGGATTGTTCCATTTTTAAATGGGATACACCTCAAGGTTGCACAAAACTAAGCTTCACTGTGCATGTGTCCATCCAAGAAAACTCTTTCACATGGCTACCACTCCTTGGTTTTACAAACGCATGAAAGCATTTAGACATTCACATATGTTACAGCAAATAAATATATGCTACACTGCTCTGTTTGTGCATTTGAGTGCATTCTTATTGCACTTCAAGATAATGAGAGTGAAGCCAAGCAGATAAGAAAACTTCCCTTTCAGAGTTGGTCTGCTAATGAAATTCTGCCGTTCTCACTTTGCATTTAGTCTTTTATGGGTGCAACATCTGTCATCTCTTTATGCGTTACGGTTTCTCACCATATGTGCTGACTTGACCGCACTTTATTTTACCAAAATAGGACTCCGCATCTCACTCTTCAATGTGTTCATAATATGTTCATAGATTTATAAAAACGGCACAGACACCAGGCCTCTTTTGTGCATAAGACAATGGAAAAAAAGACAAAGAAATCTTAACTGTTTTTACACATTACACAATTTTATTGGTATAAAAATTCAGCCCCTCTGCTTGAATATCTTGGTTACCATTGATTTTTTTTCTCTCAGATTTATAGAATAATTGTATTATTCTAATACACAATAAAATAGTTACAAACTGTTTCTTCCACCAAAATGGAAACGTTAGCACAAGTAGTGATTAAAATTCCTAATAAAAACACGTTTGTCTGAAGACACAACATTTTTAGGGAGATTTTAAAGTGTCTGCACATGTTTACACATTTTCATGAAGAGATTACAACAGAAGATTTTATCATAGGCTACGTATGGTACAGTATATATTTTCAAACATGAACATCATACATAACATCTTTCAAATATTAAAGCGTGAACAATTTACATGAAGAAAACTATTGAAATTTCTGAAGGGTTGTTTTTCTTAAAAAATAACACTTTTGTTGAATGAGACCTGTCATCTACCAAGATTTAAGGCCACTGGCTACGTACTTGTGGAATCAAGGTTCTTATAATGATAAAAAAAGAAGCTTAAAGTCCCTCTTCTTTGACTAAGTACTCTGGCAGAGTCTGAAAAGCAGTCACAGGCACGGTCACTGGAACTGTCAGAGATATGGTGCTGGGTTCAACAGTGACTGGGGAAACTTCACTGGGGGGAGGAGGAGAGGGAAGCGGGTCAGTGTGAATAATGTTTATGTCATTCAGTTGTTGGGTGGGCGGGGTGGCGTCTGCATGAGTCCGTAAGTGCTTGCGAAGGTAGGCAGCAAACAGGAAAGCTTTGCCACAGTGGGGGCAGCTGTGCGGTTTGCTGGTGGAGTGGATCTTCTGGTGTTTACGCAGTCCAGATTTGTTGAGGAAACCTTTGCCGCAGCTGCTGCAGACATGAGGCCTCGGCTTGGGATGCTGCTTCTCGTGCTCCTGCAAGTCTGCCAGCTGTGCAAACTCTGCCTGGCAGGTTTCACAGACATGCAAGCCCACTGCGATTTTGGTAACGGTTGGAGGAGCGGATTCGATGGAGTGAAGGTTTTCATGTGCCTGAACTTCATCCCAGCTTCCAAATGTAGCATCACAGTGAGTGCAGGAGAACTGAGGTAGAGTCGTGTGGGGAGTAAAGCTGGAAGCTGACCCCGCCTCTGTCTCCTGTCGCTGTTGTTGTTGTTGCTGCTGCTGCTCAGAGTGCTCAGCGAGGTGAGTTCTCTCATGTTTGCGCAGGCTTGAGGACACCACGAATGACTTCAAACACTCCTCGCATTTGAAAGGCCTCTCTCCAGAGTGCACACGACGGTGCTTGTTGAGGCTGGAGCGCTCTGCGAATGACTTGTCGCACTCGGTGCAAGAAAAAGGCCTAAGCCCCGTGTGGACAAGCAAGTGGCGCCGCAGATCCCAGGAAGCTACAAAGGCCTTGTCACAGCTCTGGCATTTGTAAGGCCGCTCTCCAGAGTGAACCCGTTCATGCACGGCCAGATCAGCTGGCTGCCGGAACCTCTTGGAACACTTGTCGCAGGGGTAGGGCTTGAAACCCAAGTGGGCTCGCTGATGGCGGCGGAAACTGGAGGGGTCAGAGAACATCTTGCCACACTGTGGGCAGAGGAACGGCTTCTCACCGGAGTGAGTGCGGAGATGGGACTGGTAAGAGGACAGCTGGGTGAAGCCCTTGCCACACTGCTCACACTGATAGGGTTTATTCTGGGAGTGAATGCGCTGATGGCAGGCCAGGGAGGAGGAGCGGGAGAAGGCTTTGCCACAGTCTGAGCACAGGTACGGTTTCTCTCCGGTGTGGGAGCGCTCGTGGTTTTTCAGGTCCTTCAACTCTGTGTATGTTTTCCCACACTCATCGCAAGCATATGGCCGATGGCCCTGGTGGTTTCTTCTGTGTTTTCGAAACACAGAGGGGTCAGCAAAACTCTTGCCGCACTCGGCACAGAAGTACGGCTTTTCTCCGGTGTGAGAGCGCATATGCACCTTTAATTTGGACAGGGTTGGGTAGCTCTTAGAGCACTGACGGCAAGAGTAAGGGCGCTCTCCACTGTGCTGAGTCATATGGATCCTCAGGCATATAGCTTGCATGAAGGCCTTACCACACTCTGTGCATACAAAAGGTTTCTCCCCAGTGTGAGAGCGGCTATGGTTTCGCAGCTCTGTGGGTGTCTTGTACGCCTTGTGACAGTCAGGACACTGAAAGGGGCGCTGGGCCGAGTGGGTGCGCTCGTGCTTTGAGAGTTGAGCCTTGCTCGAGAATGTTTTAGCACACTGAGAACATGTGTGTTGCTGCTGACGGTCCTTCACATGTGCTGAAAGCTTGTGGCTCCGCAGAGCTGACAGACACCTGAAAGACTCTGCGCATGTGGGGCATTTGAAGAGAGGTTTGGCTTTTGGAGGCCTGCCTCTGCCACGTTTTTTTGCAGGCTGATCCATCACCAGCTCTTCCTCCTGTGGGCTCTCTTCATCCTGTGCAGGAGGGGTGTACTGCTCTGCAAGAGGTGGGCTGCCAGGCTGGGGAGAGGCCATCTTTATATCTGCAAAGAGTTTGTATGAAGAGACCTTTGTAATAATCATGTAAATAAATAGTTTATTAGCAGAGTAAGAATATGAGACTGAAAGATTGGCCAGCAGACATCACGCTTAAGTCTTGTGACAGATGTGATTTAGGAGAGCAGATCCCTTGTGACAATGGCTGATGTTGGACCAGAAAAAAATGGTATAAGGACAAAATAACTGAAATACGAAGGTGTGCATTAAATCACAAAATGGCTGGCATTAGGACCTCAGGGACAATAAGCTAACCGCTTTGATGCCAGAGGAAGTTGGCGATGTAATGACAGAAATCACTGTATATGAATGACCGACATGCGCCCGACCGGAGACAAGGATCAAAGATCACAAGTCAGTGTGATGGCGTTGACAACCGGATACGATATGTACGTATTTATTCTCGCTAGCTTTCTTGCTAAAACATTTCACTCACTCAAAATGGCTGGCTTTAGGACCGGCTGCACCAATTCACTCGACAGTGTCATCATCATGTCCGTGATTGTACGGGATGGGTTAAGTTAACATTAGCGGCCTTACGTCTTGTGTGTAATAAAGAAAGAGGGGTCTTTCTTACCTGCTTCAGGACATTAATAGTGGGTCTATTATGTCTGGAAAAACGTCAAGGTACACTACTACATTTACTGTAAGACACAGCGTAGTTGGCTGGCTGCAGTTTGGTGGGACGGCTCTAGGACCATGATGACGAAAGCTTTCGGCAAGCCAAGTGTGCAACGTTTAAATGTGTTTAATAGTAAAATATAAAGATAAAACACAAAACAAACTTATTAAAGCCCTACTCTTAAGACCCCATAGTCTATTTAAGAAGTCTATCTGTCATAACAGTACCCGGAGTACAAAGCTGAAGTGAAAATTGTGGTACAATTTTCAAAAGCACAGATAGCAACGTAAGCTAGTCTACCTAAAGTTAGCAGCGAATGAGCTTTCGACCGAAACGAGAAGCAAGATAGTGAAATGAACAGCACTTTCTTAGTTTTTATTTACTTTTGTATTACTGAATACTTTAACGCTGCACTTAACTCACCGCAGTTTGTATTAGCTCAACTTTTACCCTGCTAGGTTAGCTAACGTTACTTTTGAGAGGGAAGTATTTCTCTGCTGCACATTTCCTGTTTCCTAGCAACAAGAGCAATGTGGAAATGGGGATGGAAGAAAAAAAGACAATTGCAAAAAAGGGGGTTGCCCATTGTATAAAAATAACGTTTAAAGTAATGAATGAAAATATATCTTCGGAGGCTTGCACTGAATCATTACTGCTGCAGGTATTTAATTTGACGCATCTGCTGACGCTGTGATTCGGTGCTGAAAACTACTTCTTGGCTTTTGGTGCAATGTTTGTTTAGCTAGCTTAGCTATGATGTTGCTAACTGGTACCGCGCTATCATTAGCTCGCCGTTTCTTTAGTGAAATTAAACTCCAGTTAACCTGTCCGCTCTTCGTTTTAACCCGACGAGGGTGTGTGTGTGTTTATTCTGTTTTGTGTATAATGTCGGAGAATATGGGTATCTTCTGCGGCCATTAATCTGTTGTGTGAGGCGTTGGTCTCCCGGTTTATTGACATAGCTAGTGCAGTTAACGTTAGCAAGTCTGTACTGCCTGATATGCATTAAACCAAACATACCCTGGCTGTTTTTTCTGAAGATTTATAAATTTGAATTAAGGATCATGCATGTGAAGCATTACAGATGTTCATTGTTGCTACAGAACTGACGTTAGTGTGTTGCACAATTAGGTTTTTATTTTGTGTTGTAGAATGACTTTAATGTATTTGTACCACAGTTATTCAAGTAAAAAATGTTTTATCGGTCTGTTTTCACCTACAATTCTTACATGACTTTTTACATCAAAGTTAGCAACACTAAATGCTTTGTTTATGTATTCAGCACTGTTCTAACTCGCATCTCTTCTGTCCTCAACAGCTCCATATGCCTGCTTCTCCTAAACTTATGTAACTCTCCTACTTGTGTGGGACTGCTTGTCAACGTCCTTTGCTGTGTTACCTCCCTGGGCACTCCTTGACCTTATTTTGAAGAACTTAATTCCTTTTTTATGAACAAGAAAATCATCTAATGCATTTCCCTCCTATATATTCTCACATTCTGTTTCCTGTGCCCTTAAATAAACCAAAGTCTTGTAATGGCAGTGCAAGATCCTGGCAGGACGACAGGTTTTCCTTGCAAACAGTGTGGCATGGTATGTCCCAATATGCCCAGTCTGCTCGAGCACATGGACGCTCACCATCAACAAGACGAAGAACGCAAATTTAAATGTGAAGAATGTGGACGTGGCTATAGGCATGCTGGTAGTTTAGCTAACCACAGAAAGACTCACGAAGTGGGTTCCTTTCAGTGTAACATATGTGGAAAAGAAAACTCTAATGCTTTGTCACTGAAGAGTCATCTCCGGAGCCACACTTCACAGAAGAAGTACTCCTGTGCAGAATGTGGGAAAGCCTTTCGTCTGGCATCTCAGCTGGCTACACATGAGGGGGTTCATCTTGCCAGGCGAGTAAAGGAGCAGTCATATAGACAAATAGACATGGATTATGTTACACATGAAATTAAAAATAATCCCTCTCTTCACCTCAGTGAGCAGTCGACCAGCGTTGGGATTCCTAAAGAAAATAGACCAGCTGAGGAGAAAACGGAGGTTATCTATAACGCACAATCCGAGACCTCTGATGATGCAGCAAGTCGACCTTATAGATGTGATTTATGTGACAAGTCATACATACACCATCGAAGCCTGACCAATCATAAAAAGACTCACCAGGTTGGAATGTTTGAGTGCACAGTGTGTTTCAAGTTGTTCAATAACATGGCTGCCCTCTACAGCCATCAGAGGTCTCACAAGGCAAGAAGCGGGACAGACCCCGGTTCAGTGGGTGGGTCATACACAGGCACACCACTTAACCAGTTTTCACCTCAGAGCCAAGATGCTCCAGTAAACTTTTGCCATTTGTGTCAGGTTCTATTTCCTAATGATGAGGAGTTCCAAGAGCACATCCAGATGCATAACTCTTCATCTTTGTCTTTTGGACTTCAGGATACCTTGACAGAAAACCACAATATATCATATGACAACAGTATTGCCTCACCTGAGTCAAATTTTTATGCATCCCCGATAAATAATGTTCCTTCAGTATCATCAATAGATAATCATGCAGGCTTTGATCAACTGCAGGAGTCGATCAGAAGCAACGGTCATGTGTACTCAGACTGCTCCAATAATCAAACACCATCTTCCAATAGCACTCAGGGAGAACCCCCAGTCATGGACACAAACATTCTCAATCAAGCCCTGACGCACACACAAAACACTGATAATGCAGCTGAAATGGAAGAGACTTCAACTGTAGATTCTGATGAGCGTCCCTTCAAGTGTCAGATCTGCGGTAAAAGCTACCGCCACTCTGGGAGCCTCATCAACCACAAGCGGTCGCACCAGGTCGGGATTTACCAGTGTTCCATCTGCAGAAAGAGTTATCCTCACCTGGCTGCCCTCAAAAGTCATCTTCGTCTCCACAAAGCTCAGCCATCGTCCTTTAACCTCATTGCTGAGGGAGATTGGCTCTCCTCAGAGCCTCTGACTCTGGATAACCAACAGGGCTGCTTCTCCTCTCAAGATGATGAAGAGGATGGGGCTCACCCTGTGCTTGGTATGGATCAGGAGAGCGGAGCTGACCACAGCAACGGGGCTTTGTACCATGAGCAGTTTAATCAGGACTTTTCCCAGGATATGAATGTGCATCTACCTCATAATGAACACCTGATGCAGAGGCACATGTGTGCAGACTGTGGTGAGACATTTGCAGATATTGCAGGGATTAGGTCTCACAGTTGCCCACTATTACAGCAGCAGCATGACACAAGTAGCAGTGACTATGACAGTAGGGTAAATTTCCAGGACAGTAATGGTCACTGTACCATTGGAAATCCAGGGAATAATGAGAGGTTCCATGGTCTGAATGGTTGCCATGACCAAAGTTACTTTGAACAGAATTTCCAAGACAATATGAATAGCGATCAGCTGAATGGTGGAGGAGAAGGCAATGATGCTGACGAGGATGATGATGGCGATCTTTATCAGTGCTCTATATGTGGAAACAGCTACGCAAGCATGAGGGCTCTCAGGAGCCATCTCCGAGGACACACACAGTCCAATGGTACTCCTGCAAGCTCAAGGCCTTCTTCTATGTCATCCCATGAAGAAGTGAAAGATGAGGAGCCAGGAGAGATGATGATCTGTAGCACATGTGGGGAAAGTTTTGCCAATCAGCAGGACTTGATAACTCATCAACTTCTACACGACAAGGACCAGGTAGATAATGTTAATCATGTACAAATGAACAATAGTGATGTGTCAGGAGGCAAGGAGGAAGTATCAAGTATCATCTGTGGTAGCTGTGGCGTCTTCTGCACCAGCTACCAACATCTTGAGAACCATAGCTGCACAGCCGAGAGAAAAGGTGAGTCGACACAAGGGAAAGAGGAAGTGAAAGCAAACGATGTTGCCCGGCATGAAAAAACAAGCCACGTCAGAGAAACCATCGATAACGAACATCGTCAGTACAAGTGTGATCAGTGTGGGCGATCATACAGACATGCTGGTTCCCTTCTTAACCACAAAAAGTCCCACAAAACAGGTGTGTTCAGATGCCTTGTCTGCCAGAAACGCTTCTACAACCTGTTGGCCCTTAAAAACCACCAGAGGTCCCACTTTGATGTTAAGAGGTTGGTTCCAACAAGATTGCACTTTATTTACACGTGAAATTCTGACATTTTTTTAACTTTTAATGATCTTTGTAAATTACACATAGTTGTTAAACAAAAAACTCATGCCTTTATTCCTTTGCTCTATTCCCTGTTTTGCAAACATAAAACTAACCATATTCCCGGTTTCTTCCCACAGGCATACTTGTCATGAGTGTGGGAAAGCCTTCAAAATTCAGAAGCAGCTATTGAATCACCTGAGAAGGCACAAAGAGAACCAAGCCAAAATCCAGGAACTCAACAACCAGATCCAAGCCCTCATGCAAATGAATGGGACCAAGTCAGATGGAGGAATGCAGTCCCCAACTTCAAATGCCAGTCAGGCTTTAACCTCTCCACGACGTTGCAGGCAACTGCTTGAAGGGAAGACGGGACAAACAAAGTCTGAGACTTCAGTCAAATCAGAGGAAACAGGTGACAGGCGGCCATTCGCCTGTGACCAATGTGGGCGCACGTATCGCCACGCAGGAAGTCTGGTCAACCACAGAAACTCCCATAAAACAGGTGAATATTACTGCTCTGTCTGTAACAACACATACTCCAATCAGCTAGCAATGAAGAACCACTTGCGCACCCACTTTGCATATAAAAAGCACTCCTGCCAAAACTGTGGAAAGGGCTTTAGGGGAAAGAAGCAGCTATTAGCCCACATTTGTGCAGACCTCAGAAAGGATGGTGCCGGAGGCAGGAGGGGCCTAAAATCTAGACCTTTTAAGTGCAAAGAATGTAAGCGGGCCTTTCTCTCTGTTGACCAACTGACAGCCCACACCTGTGACGGACCTTCGGGTATCAGTGATGCACAGACTAACGTGTGCTCAGCTAAAGAGGAGCGACCTTTCACATGCAACATATGTAATCGCAGCTACCGCCACGCAGGCTCACTGCTGAACCACAAAAACACCCACAAGACAGGACACTTCAGTTGCAGCTTCTGCTCTAAGCCCTTCACCAACCCCATGGCTTTACGCAATCACACGCGCATCCACACACAGAAGAAGAAGTATGTGTGTCTCACTTGCGGTAAGGCCTTCCGCCTTGCCAGTATCCTGCACAACCACCAGAGGGTCCACAACAGGGTGTCGTGCCACTTCAGCTGTCCTGCATGTGGAAAGAGCTTCCAGGGCAGGTCTGGCCTGAAGAGGCACCGCTGCCGCAGAGGTCAGGAGAACTCAGTGAGAGCTGGAATGCAGCGGTCAGAGAGAGGAGACAAGTGCTTCATGTGAGTGATACTGATTGTGAACTGTGTATGTAGCTCCTTTTTTTTCGTACCCGTTATTTGGACAGCTTTTTTTTTTTTTTTCCTTTTGTTTACCGAAGCTGTCCTTACTGGACTCACACGTGTGCCAGGCCAGCAGATCAGAGTAGATATATCTGTATCAGTGCAAATGGTGACTAACATGTTTTCAGAAACTGCAGTACATAACTGCTAAAGATAAGTTCAACGTAGTTCTTTGACTAGATAGCACTAGTTTGATAGACAAGTTTATTTTTCAACTATAAAAGCTCGTGCTCAGTGCATACTGTATCTTGGTTATAATGTTAAAAATACTACAATTTACCAGATTGTTATCAATAATATTTTCTGATGTTCTAAACTCAGTATGTCTTAATATTAAGGAACACCCAACCAACTGTTGTTGATTTAAAGAATTGACATTAGCCTCAAAAATCCAGTTTTGGTCAGGCTATTATTTTGAAAGTATAGTATGACGGTAATAGTTAAGTAATATGAAGGGTTGATAGATAATTCGCCCTACGTTCAGATGATTTCAGTTAAATTGTAATATTAGGTATTCAATATAAACATTTCCCTGCTGCAGGTGTGACCTGTGTGGGCGCTCCTACCGCCACGCCGGCTCTCTCCTCAACCATAAAAAGACACACTCCGACAACCTCCACCACTGTACCTTGTGTCTCCAGACTTTTCCTGATCCTCTCACTCTACAGATACACTCCCAGATGAGGCGTCACTGCTGCCCTGAGTGCGGCAAAACCTTCTGTCTGGTCGCACACCTGCAGAGCCACATGGAGGTGCACTCGAAGGACCGGTCTGTGGTCTGCAGCCTCTGCCAGCAGAGCTTTCCCAACACAGCCAGCTACCAGCAACACCAGGACATGCACCACAGGGCTCAGGACCCCTATCAGCAGGTCGTGGATGAACCTGATAACATCTGCTGGGACTCAGGAATAAGTCAGGCCATGGGGATGGATGGGATGCACAAGCAGGTTCCACCACCTTTGTCCCATATTCCAGAAAGCGTAGCAAATTCGCAGAGTAATGACTCCCCTGGCACAGAAGAGAAGAGCCACGTGTGTGAGCACTGTGGCCGCACTTACCGCCACGCCGGCTCCCTCCTCAACCACAAGAACAGCCACAAGACGGGCTCCTTCTTCTGCTCCGTCTGCCAAAAAGAGTTCACCAACCTGATGGCGCTCAAGAACCACCGCCGCATTCACACAGAACCCAAACGCTACCAGTGTCTAGAGTGCGGAAAGGCATTCCGTGTGTCCACCCAGCTCATATGTCACCGCCGAATCCACACCAAAGAGAAGCCCTTTGCCTGCCTGCTGTGCGACAAGAGCTTTTCCAGCAAGTCCAACCTGAGACACCATCAGAAAATGCACCAGAACGCCCAGACTTATGACTCCTCTTTTAACATGGATGCTAACACATTTATGGACTTGGACATGGCATCTTTCCTTTGAAACAGGATTTCTAGAGTACAACAGAAGAGGCCAGGTGGTCCTCTTATTTATCTGTTATTTATCCCTCTATCAATAATTGTAAAGCAGTATTTTTTTTCAGGAAGTGCTCCTTGGTCCTGGCAGCAGCTCCTTTGGAAACATGCATATTTCATTACAGACTTCCAGTCTTACCTCCACAACAGATGATGAAATTACTGAAAGATCTCCAGAGGGTTTATCAGCTTGAAATAAGGCCTGAATGTTTTTCCATGAACGCACAGAATCACAGAACAACAGTAGAAGAAGCAAAAGTTGCTACTTGCTCCTCAGTGACAAACCAAGCAACCAAAGTGAACAGAAAAGTGCAGCCCAGGTCCATGTCAGATCATAAACACAGATGAGATTTTGTAAGACAGTACTGTCCTAATGGCGATCTCACTTCTCTTGCTATGTATAAATGTGTTCAGTGCCTCTGTAAGTTCCTTAGGAATCAAAATATACAAACTCTATTTATCTCTGAATCCTTTTGTCAGTTTTGCCGTCAGTGTCGGAGGACTGCTCACTTTCCTTTGGGATTTCACATAGGGCAAGCCTGTTACTATTAAGTCAAATACCTCTGGGTGTGTCCAAAGGTCGGTGAGAAAGTGATTTACTGAAATCATATTATCAAGTTAATAGTCGTACTGCTAATAATATTCACTTTGAGTGACATTGTATGCTAAAATGGATGTATTTATTAATTTATTCCTGTTATTTTATGTGCATATTTTATTAGAAAAACTTTTACTGAATGTTGTATAAAAAAAAAAACCAACAACAACAACAGCTGTCTTCTAAAACTCACGTAGCCTTTACGGACCTTCATCAGTCGACTTGTATTTACTTCTTCGTTCTCAGTTACAACAGGCAGGAATGAATGAGCCAAGCGCTATTGGCATTATCGGCAGCACTCAGGGTAAACCTTCAAAAGGAACATACCTGACGTGTAAAACGTTGTACATAATAAGTTGCTGAGCTGAGCATAGCATAGCATTTACTTCTCACATGTGCCATTTCCACACTCTTATACTTTAGCTCATGTAACGGTTGTCACTCTGACATTTTAGTTACAGCTCCGCATGCTCTTGAATCTCTGAGAAGCATCAGTTATGTTGAAGTGCCAGTGCCTAAAGTGTAAGTCAACTGTAGCAGTTTAATGTGAACAAACCTCCTCTAACTGTACTTGTTATTCTGTAAACCGCAATGTTGATTTTATATCGTCATGTTTAGCTTTTCCTTTTAATTTATCTCCTGATTTGTGAATTTCCTCAGCCACAAACACTCAAAAAGCAACAACGAGGGGAGGGCGGTTCCTTTTTGTCTCACGACTTTTCTTCCCTCGCAGATGCTTTATATGAATCAAATAGAATGACTCTGTATTTTCAAACAAATATGTGGCCAAAATGCCTCATTTCTGCCAAGCACAAGTATTACTACAAGCATAGGACGTTTCACCTTCACCGTGGAGTTCATGAACCAGTTACGTCCTGTGAAAAAATGTGCAATTATTGATTCTCTGGGTTATTTTCTTGCCAAGTTGTCTAATGTGCCTGTTGTTCCTCAAGTGGTTTCTTTTCACAAGTCAGAAATCTCACAAAAGTGAACACACAGCCTTTGTTTTTTTTTGTTTGTTTGTTTGTTTTAAAAAATAACAATCTAAGGTTAGATTTTCTTTATGCCTTATACATTACATTTCATTTATGAGTATTTATGGCACTGGTCAGAAGTATGAAATACCTCATGGAAAGCCCTGCCTACCTAGCAACTGCTACTTAATGCCTCATGCAGCTTAACTGTAGAGAATACACTGTAATCATAGAAACTCAGATGGTCACCAATTGTAAGACAAATAGAATGGACGAAGCATTAATGCTAAGGTTTTATTTTGTAGTTTTCAGACGCTGATTTATCCATAACATGGTTGTTTCTCTGCAGTTTCCTTGCTTTCAGAGTTATATTTGCACATTTCTAGATGAGACACTTGTAGCCTATATGGAGGACAGGAAGTCTATAGTAACGCAGCCAGCCTTTTGTTATCTGTCAGCATCAACAGGCAACAAGTCAGCTGTTTGATAGCTCACCTCAGCTAGTTTGCGGGTTGTGATATTAAAGCAATATGCTGAAAGTGTTGTTTCAGTGCAGTCCATCTCATGTGTTTTTGTCTTGCCATTGTGTTGAGTACTGCGCTATCAGTTAGCATACTGACACCAGACCATGACTGTTTGCCATCTGCCATTTCATTTAATTGTTTAAGTCTTATGTTTAATTGTTATGATTCACGTTATCTCAATATAACATATCTTCTCTTGCCATGGTAGCTTACATGTAAAACAATGTGCACATTTGAGTTAAAACTGACATATTGTTTTTATTGTCGTCCGTCTCATCTCTTGTGGTCGTCGCCACATTCACTCCTCTGTCATTGATCACGACTACGGCCTGGTGTTTGTGACGTGTGTTAAATCTCAGAGCTCTCTTTGTAAATACAACAACAAAAATAGTGGTTGGATCTCTACGTTCACAGCAAGTTTCTTCAGCACGAAGAAAAGTGCTAGATTAGCTATTGTGTAATAAAAGCAACATATACCACCTGTTCTGATTTATTGGATTTTCAGTGCTCAAAATTGTCTGCTCACTGTTCGATTCATATTTATATAACTATTTTGTCACTGAAACGTAGATTTTTACTTCTTTGTTAGAACTTAGTTTAGAATATAAGCAAACTATTGAAAATAAAACTAGTTGAAAATGATTAAAGGACTTGGAAAGTGCAATGTTTGTTTCTTGTCCATATTCTTCCAAATGATATGAAAGTAAGTTGGGGGGTTTTTACGTATGATTTTTAAGAATAAGGATGGGACAGTTATCACGTTTAATCGTTGATCGCAATAAAAACAATAGCCTTATTTAATAGTGAACCTCAGTTAATCGTGAAATAAAGTGTCTGCTATGAAAAATTAAAT
>JAPZDX010000014.1:13753056-13764381 GCA_029783625.1 Naso annulatus | reverse complement strand
ATAATCCTCACTATTACTACTACTACTACTACTGCTAGTGAATAATCACTGAAAGTTGGACTTTATAGCACAGAGTAGACTTAAATTTTTTTTTTTAATTATCCCTTATTTATGCAGGGATACTTTATATTTTATCATTACCTTTTTTTTTTTTTTTTTTAAATCAAGACCTGTCCCCCATGAATATGATTCAATTAAGGTTGTAAGGTAAAGAGATTACAGTATGATTTATTGCCATTCCCTTTGAAAAAATAAATAAATTATTGATATAGCTGTATATTTTTTGAATTTTCTCACTTTTCTTTAGTTTGTTTTATCCTATTTTTTAAAATTATTGCGACAATATTGAATATTGCAATCGTTTTGGCCACAATAATTGTGACATGAATTTTTCTATTCGTCCCACCCCTATTTAAGAGGACAACATTTTTGCAGTTTGCATATAAATAAGACTTGCATTATTATTGGAAATTGTCAGTTTTATTGTGAAAATACATTTGGTACACAAAGCAGTTTATAAGATTGCATTAAGTAATAGAAGTCAGTGCATGTACAGTATATACAGTCAGAAATAGGAAGCGAGAGGAAGAGAGAAAGGCAGGAAATGTTAGTTATTGCTCAGTAAAATCGGCTGGCCTGGTGGAAGTTTGACAGAAATCTTCTCTTGAGTCCCTTTGAAACTGTGCTTGACACTTGCAGCTGATGCAAAACAACACCGCAAGATACTTAAAAATAAATAATATAAAATCTAAAAAAAAAAAGAAGAAGAAAAAGGGAGTATCTGTATTTTAAGTGATTTTGCTGCCAGAGGGCAGGCAGTTTACCCACGAGCAGACAGATCGCAAATTAGACCTGAAACATTGTCAGTCATGTTAAATATCTCTGTAACCACATACTGCAGGATGTTTGGAAGATAAAAAACATCTCAAACTATAAAAAGTGGAAAAAACAGAAACCCTGCCCACTATGGTTCTTGCTGGTTTTAATGGCTACAAAATTACAACCAGACATCCAGACATATATCCGCCTCCTTGCAGATCTGAACAGTTAGTAAGTAAGCATAGTTATTGTGTAGCTCCACCTACAACACTGTAGGTGTCATTTTCGTCGCTACAGTACATTCTTTGCAACATTCCCACATGTTATCAGTTTGGGATTGTATGTCTAGTGTTTCAAACATCCTGTCCTTCGATAGTGGGGACAGCAATGTGTGAATTCTGGGGCAGTGATGCAGAAAAATCCAGCTAACGTCTCCTAAACCCCCCCAAAAAATTAGAACAGACAAGATAATATTGTAATGACCTGCAATACAGGGTCTGTGTTGGTCTCAGGAGACCCGTAACAGTGAACAAATACAGTTTGCTCCCTTAATCAACAGCTTTTTCACTGCATGAGGCTACTAAATGAACAGCTACATGGAGGTACTGGCAGGGCCAAAGGCAGGAACACATTTCACCTACTGTAAAAGTAGCTACATTCAAATGGCCTTAATGTGCCTAACAGTATGTCTTACTCACGTGGATTTATCTTTAAGATGCTGTTGTGGTAAATGACCAGCAGATAGACCCCGTCTAACTCGGCTGCATAGAAGGAGATCAAACTGCAGCCCAGCATAATTACATTCAACAGAGTCCTGCTGGAAAACAGCACGACACAGGATTTTGGAAGGCATCCATCTCTCTGAGGGAAGGACTGTAGTTTTATCTTACTTCTGAATCAAACATCTGTAAACCCACAAAAGTCTTCCAGATCAAATCTCATTTAGGTGGAACGCAGCCTAAAGGCACACAAAATCTGAAAAATGATACCACTAATGCAATGTTGTTACTGTTCCTACAAAGGTGTGAGAGTTGCTCGTTGTGAGTCCTGCGGTCGCTGTTGGACCTACACCGAGCGTGAGAACTGAGCACGTCTCCTCACTCGACAGTCTAATAAATTAAAAATGGTCCGGTTCTGGTCAAGAGACACCCTGCAGTCAGAGTACACGGTTCGTGGTCCAGAGGCTCCTCCGTCCGGCTCCGAGCAAGTCGCTTCTCGGTTCCGTCACATCGGTTTCCAGAGGAAGATGAGGCTGTGGAGGCCATGACAACCATTCAGATCTCCTTAAGTTCACATTATGTCAAACTGTTCTATCCATTTTGGTCACTGTATCTGCTGCTACTTACTGCTTAAGTGGTTTACGTTAAAATTGGAGTTGGAGCCAAATTAATTGTAAAAAACACTGTTGCTCACTTGTTGCTTTATCTACCACATCCTCAAACCTTCACAAGGGAAATGAATAGATATAAATTTTAACTGGGGAGGGTTTGAGGATGTTTTTTGAGGAATTTCTTAATAAAACGCATGTATCTAGAGGACTTTCTTAAAAGTAGTCTAAGAACTTTGTGATATTTGTATGCCAAATCTGCTCCTAATGTATTGGAAAAACTAAATGCACTCAGTTTTCACTTTAAATTTTAATTTTTAGAAAAGTCACTAAAATATTTCGAAGACAAACAATACATTAAAATATGAATTAAATCATATCCACTGCTCATTTCCATCTAACTATGCAGCACTGACTGATCAGATTTTCATTCAAATTCACATATTACTTTCACTTTTGTCAATGACAAAGTGAAACTTATACTTACTGAAATTGTTTAAGCTTGATAAAGAGGCCCCGCAGTTTCTTCAATGGGTTCTGCAATAAATCAAGACAAAAGTGAGCATTTTTTTTTAATCACAGTAAAGTAGCTGTTTGTCTAAATTGTCTGTAAAAGCCTTTTTTTCACAGCAGATTGACTTGTCAGACTAGGAAAAGCCAATAATAACATGAACAGTGGCTCTGTTCTATTGAAGTGTTCCAGAAAGCCAGCATGCACAATAAGAGAACCCTGAAACTGAAGCAGCTAAATTGAATTCTGCCATAATTTATTTGATAGTTTCCACCTGGGTTTTTCCTGCTGTGATATGTCAAAACGGGTCGTTAAAAAAAATGTCTCTCAAGTTAGCTAAATGCATAATAGTTTATGCTCTGTGCCATTTTAATGCTTTGTGACACAGCTGCAAGGCCTTCATACCAGAAAAATGAAGTGCACACTGTGTGCTCAAGTTTTACCAAGAACCCTTCTGCACCAGGGACATGATGTGATGTTTTAAAGGATTACTCAACCCCCAAGTAATCTGTCATCAATCCAAAAAGCTTTGAACATCACACAAATAAGTTTTTCATTTCCAAAGCAAAAGCAAATCCAAACACTCATAAAATACGGTCAGTTGAAAATCTTTTCTGTCATTCCAGCCTACACTGAATGAGAAACTGAAAAGGAGCAATTTAACATGACAGATCCTTTCTTGGTTTACAGTCTCATAATGGGAACATGAAACACGCTTCTATGTGCAACAGCTAATTTAGAATTAGGCTGAGAAAATATGTATTTCCACAGTAAAAAAAAATTATATCTACTGAACTTGTAAATGTCATAAAATCTAGGATTAATTTAGGATTTGAAGTTTGACTCACCACGTAGAGGTCGTTTGTGTGACTTGCGTCGATGCACCATAACCCCAATAATCAGCGCGGCGCCGACCAGCACCACAGCCAGCACTGAGAAACTGGTGATGGCGGCCAGTTTCCACACATCAGATGTCTCCTCCACGGATTTACCTGTCGATTGAACAAAAAGAGATCATTGAAGGGAAAGACAGCGCCGCACTACTACATCATGGCAGAAAGTCTGATTCACTGTCTTACATGTGTTGCACGATGGGGTCTTTGGGTACTGCTTGCATGATGAACACGGCACACAAACATCCAAATCCGAGTTCCAAAACTCTGATTTGCCGCACTGACCTGCACACAGAAAAACATCAGAGGTCATTTGTTAGTTAGGCCTGTTTATTCATTGACTCACTCACCGGGAAAGAGTGAGTCAAAGCCGAGTGGTGGGTTGTTTGTAAGACATTTTCATTATTTATTTAACACTAATTGGGCCTATGAAATATAATGATGGGAGGCTAATATTTTGAGCCTGAGGAGAAAGCAACTACACTTCTGCTAACTCTGGTTTCAAATAAAAATAACCATAACCAGGTGACTTGCAGGAAAAACTCTGAAATCAGCTAATGGAATGAAACGTGTGAGTCTAACAGTGCAGAACACGTGAGAAACTCTGCTGTTTTTTTTTTTTTTGCTCATAAAATGAAACTGGGAAATTCCTCTGGGTCAGACTGCTGATGCAACTTCACATGAGAGAGCATTACTCTGTAACTTCTGGTGCACAGACAGACGGGCAGACCGCGTGTGAAGAGCAGGATGTGTTTTCAGATTGTGCTTCCGTTGAATTGTTTTGCCTCTGTGTACGTGTGCAACTTCCAGAGAATAAACGAATGTGTCTGTAAGGAAGACGTCGACGGCGGCCACAGCTCTGAGAAAAGAAAAAACAGAACGTCTCACTCTGTGGACACAATGGAAAGCTTCATCTCTTTTTATGGCAGCCAGACAGCTGAACAATTAAAGCTGTGCATTTCCCAGATGATGAGGAAGGAATTAGCCTGAAGATGTGACACAGTTAACACTGATAGCACGCTGAGTGTTGAGACCATTAAAGTGTTTTAATAGCTTGTGGTTTTCTCTGCAGGTTCAACATCCTGGCTTTGGTTAAGCAGAGTCACGTATGCATTTATACCCCCAAGGTCAAGCGAATATTATGACATCCAGCTGGAAAAACACCTTTCAAAACATATTACAACATTACAAGGTGAATAAAAGGATACAGACACGACAAAGCTACAAAGAGTGTGACAAGGAAACAGATATTTGATGGACGAAAGGATAAAAATCTTTCTTCCTTCTCTGTGTCATATGTGCAGTATTTGCATGAACAAGTTTTACGGCGTCTATTACAACAAGGAACCAGCCTGCGTTTAAATTGAGTCATTTGTAGTACCTTTCAAGTTGTAACTGGCTTAAAAACATTCATGAAAGCATTACCAAAACTGTCAGAGAGGCGGGCTTGACGTGAACCAAAGTGTAATTAAATGACTGAGCAGGAAACTGTGTCCGCTTCTATGAAAGCAAACTGCAGATAATAAATATTGTGACATCAGCCGACAAACCAACTTTTCACAACACTGTTACGACACAAAGTCATGCTGACATGATGAGTGATACTTAGCAGAAATGATGATGATGATGGGCTTACGGAAAGAAGAAGAAAGAAGGAAATCATTTGCAGATATTTGAGATAAAATGATGATGATCAAACTGTGTTTAGTATAAATATTCAGAACAGGTTTAAACACAGAGCTGCACTGAGGCTTACTTAAGGTCTCTACAGAAGAATGACAACTGTGACTTATGTATTATTGCATTTAATACAACTAGATGTGTAATACTGATGTATTAATGCATATGTACCACTTTACAGCATGGTAGTTTAGCCAAGTGGTTCCCAACATATGGTTTGGGCCCCTTCCAAAGGGTCGGTAAGATGATTAATGGGGTATAAGAGACGTTAAACTGCACACATTTGTATTCATTTTTTCATTTTCTTTCTCTAATCTTTGTGAAATATTAGATAATCCACTGCTTTAAGCCTCAAATATTTGTTTAAGTGAAACCATCTGAGAAGCTGAATGGGGAAGTGTCTCTGGGGGAAATGGTGAGACATGCAGACAAATAACAGACATCTGCAAAGTGACACTGGTCCCCGACTGAATAAAATGAGAACCACTGATTTAATCTTTGAAAGTGTCCCATCTTTCAAATTAATAACCTTATTTTATGGGGAAGGAGGTTCAGCTACAACAAATTTTTTCACAGTTGATTATTGTCCCTATAAAATATCACAAAATGGTTAACATGCCAAAATATAGAGTTTTTCATCTTATTTTCACTTAGAGCCCCTCCGATGAACTTTAATTTTGTGTTGATTGTAGCGGCACATGTGGACAAAAGCAGTTCTGCCATGACGATCTCCTCTAGCTTAAGCATTTGTTTTGGAAGAGTGAGAGAACCATGTCACTGATTTGCACAATACCAGTTCCGCTATAAACACAAAATATTGAATTCATCTAAAGAAAAATATGCACCTGCTTCCAACCGTAGATCATCAAAAACAGAACAGCGGATCAATCATGCTCATAAACAACAAATTGTCTCTTCTGGTCTGTGTGCCATGAAGCGTTTCGTAGCGTTTCTGCTGACTGAGCAGACCGGGCAAAGCATTGCAAAAACAGAACAGTGATCTCCTCACCGATGGTCTCACTAACTGATAAGAAAGAAGTGGTATTAAATTTAGACTGCTTCATAACCAGTTTAAAGTTCTTGTAGGAACTTTAAAATAAAGAGAAGCAGATTTTTTTTCTGGCTGAGAAACTAAAACTACAGTCTGGTGTCTTGCTCAGCCTGTGAAGACACTTGAACAATGTCCTCTGTGGCTCTTTAGAGACCTAAAGTCTGAGTAACCCTGACGATGTCATACTGATGTCATCTAGGTTATCTGGTCTTGAGCTTCTTAGAAGCCTGCATTAGACATCAGAGGTAAGGGTTTTAAAAGTAGATGCCATTTAGATGGCAAGGAGGGTCTAACAAAAGCTTTAATGCATTATGGGAAATATAGGATCCAGTGTTTTTGGAGCTTGACTGTGACTAAAATTCAGGAGATCTTAGATGCTTAGATGGTTTGACTTTGACTTTTCCTTTTGAGTTCCCAAACTTTATGCAAGTACCATACATCACTAGAGCACCATATTGAAAAACTGTTTGAACTTTATATTGCCATACCATTTTGCATCAGAGAATCAGATCTTAGACCCAGAATTAAACTCCTAAAAGCATGAGATCAAAAGCACACAACACAAATGTACAGGAGGTTGTACTGTATGGTCACGCTGGTCACATTTCGCAGGTCATTACTAAACCAGCTGCAGCCAAAAGGCACCTGCTCTAAAAGTCATGTTCGAGGCATTCTGACCTCTAACTCTCTGGTTATGTTACAGCCACATGCTCGGGCCCCCGGAGACTCTCCGTCCTCCACAGACAGCCCGCCTTCAGAGCTGGACTGACTCATTTTATAGCTGTGGTCACAGTGCAAATGTGTCACAGTTCCTGTAAACATTTCTTGTGATGGTTTCAGTCCCAGCCTCCATCGCCAGGCAAGTCCAGCTGAGTTCAAAAGGGCAGTGAGAGGAACTGAACCTTGACTTCTAATTGACCTCTGTCCAAACCATCTGTCCAGGACCACATCTGAAGAAAAGGAGCTTTTCTTGCTCGAATCAGACAACAACCTGCTGATTAGAGTGCTAACAACATTTCAGCCCTGTGTCTTAACTTGAATTTGACCTTTGGGTTTAGAAAGGAGTAACTCTGTTGAGGCTGGGGCAAACATGTATGAATGGCATCACTTCCATCAACCAGCATTTGCCTTCATTTTAAAGCAAGAAGCAGCAGAGATTACCGTGTGACTGCTAAAGAAGTTTCCCAGCATGTGAAGTTTAAAAACAAAAACAAATTCAGAGCAGTTTTTTTGTGTCCCTCATTAGAAAACCACAGCAAACCTCAGCACCTGGCCTGACAAAGAGTACTTTTGGGTGTGGGGGTGATGCATCTTGTCATAAACTGGAAAGGGGTGGGTGGACCGGCAGCTGATGTCCAGATGTAGAGATAGTTTGAGTGTAGATTGAGCATGTGTTGAGTGTAGGGTATGAAAATGCATTTGGTAACGTTAATGCATGAGGAAATGGCTCAAACCCATGTAATTATTCAATATTTGGACTTCTCAGTGCAATCTGAGTCTGCTGTTCTCCACTGGGATTAAATCCAAACTTCTGACGGCTGTGGAAACAAAGTCAAAAACTCTTTTTTTTCTTCTTCTTTTTCTTCTTCTGAGAGTTGCTTGGAGACAGTAAAATGGATCTTTGTACAAAAAGCGAACACAGGCAGTGCACCCTTTTCCATGTGGCCTGTCCTGCTCACCCAGGGGCACGGATGGATGGGGTGAAATAAGGCGATCGGAATGCGGAACCGGTGAGAAATGCAGCTGGTAAAGGAAGCGGCTTTGTAAGCAGAGCCACTATCTGACTCCATTATAGGGAGAACAGACCACCGGACTGTAATCCATGTTCACAAAAACAAAGGTTCGGAGCAATTGTTTAAGAATAAAATTCAGAAATTAAAAGAAAAACTAATTTAGCCGCTTAATCCAAAGTTTTTTTTAAAAAAAATGTACTCATAACAGGAATTTTTTTTGTTAGAATAAAAACTTTTTTCACTTACTTTTCTGTGCGCTCACGCCGTAGAAATTGGTCACGGCCGCTATAATAAGTCCGCACAGCGCGCAGAGAGCGTTTGAAGCCATGATGTCTGCGGGGGAAAAGCTGCTCGCTGTCCGCTACACAACTCCCGAAAGTTCATCTGATTAACAATCCGTGCTGGGTTTCAGCATGGAAAAGCGAGCATCAGAGTGAGTCACCCGGAGGAGTCTGCGCCTTGTTTTAATAGCGCACACACCCACGCTAACAGTTCAACTCCTATGAGTCATTTCCTATGTACTGTACTGCTCGGATTCTCTTGTGCGCACTCCCCGACTCACAGGAAACTCCTCTAGCATAGTATGTGGTTTCATTTGCTCCACTTCAAGTGAAAGTTTGAAATTAACCACCACACGTATTAGGAGTTTCACTATATGTATTTCATATTTTACGGGCCACGCCCTTGCAGGATTTTATTCACCTTTTTTTTTTTTTTTTTCTTTCACCAGAGTAGTCTGTGTAGTCTGGATTTAATAGTGTTCTCATTGTTATTACCACGCCTGTCGACGTCATTCCCTCCTCACTGCCAAAAAACACAACTCTCTGGCATGAGAGAGGGTCCCATACACAGAAAAAGAGGAACAGCAACTGAGGCAAAAACAGATGACATTCTCTCGAAAAATCTGCCTTTTAAGCCTCTGGGAAAGTCTGCTCAGAGTTAAAAACTCAGATAAGCTTTATCTTTCCTCCACTTGAGTGCCCTCTGCAGACACAAAACCCACTGCGATGCTCTTGTTTTTGGAAACTGACATTTGAATAGTGAGTGTCCCTGACGCAGGGTGGTGTTATTAATGTCTGGGGTTGGGTGTAGCCTGCTGCTGCTGCACAAATATGCAATAACAAAGCTAGCAGACGCATGCCTGGAGTGCTATCAGGCTGGCCCCATGTCCCAGCATTGTCTCATGTGTTAACAAAAAAGACCGTTAGTTACTACAGACACATCTGTGACATACAAATGATCACTTAGCACAAAGTGAGCACTACTCATTTATTCATGACAGGTTATGCACATTCATATGTTTTAACAACCGCTGCCCATATATTAGACCAAGCAAATTATTATGACTTTTGCCAGCAGTCTCTCTCTTAACTGTTCCCAAACGCCTGATAAACCTTTTTTTTTTTTTTCACATATTCACTCTTTTTCTCCGCAGCCTGGAACTTTTTATGTGTGCACAACATGGTGTGAACTGCCTTTCCCACAAGAGCTAACGTCAAACAGACGCTAACCAACCTCCCAGTAAATAGTTCACATCATCAGAACAGAGGAGAAGGAGTTTCATTGGCTCTATTAGGTTAGAGGCATGTTGTTAAACAGATGTTTTTGTACTCGACTGTCACGGCTAATGCTAACCTTTAGGAAAGCAGTCTTAGAGGACCTGGAGCTGCACAGCCCACTAAGGACACCCATATGAGCTGACTTTCCACTGCAGTGATTTCATCAGTAATGAGGCACTATAAGCTGCAGATGTTGTGTCAAACTCTCCAATAGGAACCATGGCAACAGGATGAACACACACACAGAACCTTGCCCAAGGTGATCCAAACACTCCTGTATGTGCTGACCGGGTGCCAAACTAACTGACGTATCTCAGGCATTGTTAATGCTACAGTATAGCCTAACAGAAAAAGTTAAGACAAATCTTGCTGTTTTTACTTTATATATTAGAAACATGTTGAGTTTTACACATGCAATTCTAAAGTCTGCAAAGGATGATGGGCTTTTTTTGTTTGTTTTTCTTTAATTTTGAAGTTCAAATTTCAGCTTCACTTATTGTACAGGATTTCCAGCAGGACAAAAACAGTCAGGATGATCAACCATGCATCACTGCAGCTCCGAGGTTTGCAACACATAAAAAAACAAACTAAGAAATGTTTAAAAGTGGGCCCTGTTTGTTAAAAGAGAGGATGTTTAACATGGCAAGTATGACAAAAACAGGAAAACAGTGTAGAGCAGCTCAACATGTGAGAATATCACCGTGTGCACAAAAAACTGTTCAATAACTACAGCACAACACTCAGAAGTTTCGCTATCTGTTTTGGTCACCGAATTAAGTCACCGAATGGCAATGACGATGTGGTAAAACAAGTCTTTCCAAAAAGAGAGTAAAAACGGGGAGGCACACATTATGATATCTCCATAATGTCTGCCTCTTTGAATAAATCTTCAGTTCCTTTGTCTGGTCTCTATTCCTTTCCCTCCTTTGGTTATGTCTACAGTTTTCTCTTTTCAGTCCTCTGTCCCTCAGGGAATTAAGTGATGTAGATGCGGTGAAAGTCGTTGGCTCCGAAGGCACAGTTGCACTTGGGGCATTTCCTCTGTCGGGTGTCGTAACGCATCTTGAGACATTCGTAGCAGAACACGTGGAAACATTTGGTGAGCACCGTCTCCTTGTCTCGTGTGTTGCAGCAGGGGCAGCGCAGCTTGGCCTGGAGATGCATAAATAAACAGTTTAAAGGTCAAATACTTCCTTGCCCACACTGCTAATACCCAGTCCAACGTATTGTGCCACAGCTCAACACTTGAAGGTTTAATAAGAAAGATTCTTGATTTCACCATTGCGCAAATTGGAGGTCTGAGCTCACTTTCTGGCCCATAACCATGAATGAAAAACTCCCATTGCATGCCAGTCAAACAAATTACAAAAATGTGTGGTATTCTGCATTACAACTACTTACTTTTTTACTAGTGTCATAGCTTTGTCAACAACAGTCTGGTGCAGACTGTGCCAGATAGCTGTTGGTGTTTTTATAACCTGCCACTAACACGTTAATTGAAGTCATAAACATCTTTGCACACGGTTTATGTTCACTCTTTCCCACCTTGTACTGGTTGATCTCCTCCTGCAGGATCTCATCAGCGTCGGAGTAGACCTCCACCTTCTTCTGTTTCTCCAGCTTCCGCCTCAGCCTGGACAGATCCTCCTAGAAGGCATAAAGAAAAGGCTTGTTTACGGCACACTCCTCATGCGATCTTCCGACTTTAATCGTTTAAGCGTGTGAGTTTGGAGCAATATCTAACAGAACAGA
>JAPZDX010000014.1:13675527-13688478 GCA_029783625.1 Naso annulatus | reverse complement strand
GGTTGCTGCTTTACCAGACGACGTAAGCTCTGATACAGCCATATCCCTGCTATGCCTCAGTTAAAAAAGAAAAGAAAAGAAAAAAAGGAAGTGTACTGTGCATAGACATGTAATTATATAATTTTCCAAATGAAATTCCAGCAGAGTGCCAGAAAACTTAACACCATGGGTAAACCTTAAGACATTACTTCACCAACAGAGGAAGCTATGAGGCCAATGAGAGTTTCCTCATCACAGCAAGGAATTCCCCTTTACTTCCCATATGCCAGCAGTCAGAGCAATGCCATGGGAAGTGACTTCATTTATGCGCAAACAAATTACCTATAAAATCACCTGCCACGTTTTTCTCCAGGTGATAAAATTTCACAAGTATAAACCAGTAGAAATGAATGCGTATTTTATTAAGAGTTTGAAGACTTAAAAGTGTATGTCATCATGCAAGAAAGGCAAAGGCAAATGAATTGTGGTTGATCTTCTGACATTTCACTACTGTACTACTGTACGTGTACGAAATCCTCAAGTTGTCATATTGGCATTTAAGATGGACTGATTAATTCATGGCTTAACTCATGTATGAACAACATTCAAGAAAACATTCCACCTTAAAAGATACATTGGAGCGGCAGAGTGAATAAAATGATTTTTTTTTTTCACCACTAACGTTCACCTCATAGCAAGGAATCAATATGAAACGGCAGCAATGCATCCTTTCGCTTTTGTATCATGTTTTAAAATGCTACGGAAACACTACGGCCAGCATTAAGTCTCCACACATATCATCGGTTCATCAGTTAATTTTCACTCCAGGGTGACGGGTTGAGGAGCCGGGCTGCTGCGGCAAGCAGACTGGCTGGTCTCACTGGGCGAGCTGCGGCTCCTCACAAGTCCAAAATCTTTGTGACAGATTTTACAAACAAGCGTTATTTGGATAAACTGACTACATTTGGAATCTAAATGTTAACATTCTCGCCTAAAAATACATAAAACTTACTGAAGTGATACATTACAGTTTTACAACAACACTTAAAAACAGCTTTTTGCCTGCTTGCAGTCAGTGGACTGCAGTGTGTATAGTTCCTCCCTCTTGGGACCATTTTGGAATCGCTTGATACCCCAACGAAAGGGTCACCAAAATAGGGACAGTAAGGGTATTTGGTACCCTTTATATAACCTTTCCGCCAACACTCTGTTGGCATTTGAGAAGTGAGGACACTTACTGTTGAAGCTCTGAAGGTAAATTTTTATCCATCCTCACTTAATATACAACTTCAGTCTTTCAACAATCCAGGATGTCCGATGTCGTATTTTGCACTTCATAGTAAGGCACATATTTTCAATGGGAGAAAGCTTTGGACTACATTTAATATCGTCTTTTACTGTATTCAACTGAACATAAGTTGACTGACTTGCAAAGCATTGCAATCAGTTTTTTTAAGTTTTAGTTTTACACAAATTGTTAAATCTGGGCTGTAAATTGTGACCAGTGCAAGAAATATTATGTAGTATAAGCATCTCAAATACATGGGCTAGGGTTTACAAACCTTTCGTTTATCCACGGGGCCCATTTTCAGGATCAGGTTATTCTCCACAAACTGGTGCCTGCGTAAACAAGCAACAACAGATTACTGACAACCCATTCCTTTGGGTTAGGGTTAGAAGATAGGGTCAAAGACTTATCCTTCTCTTAACATATCTAGAATTAAAAATAATTTTGTTCTACAACGCTAAGAAATAAGCTGAGCTTGGACCAAAGAAGGATCAGATTTAAAAAACACGATGAACAGCACTTTAACACACACACACACACACACACACAGGTTAACAGGTTGACATGGCAGAAACATAGAGGGGGGTTTACCAGGGGTTTCCAGTGGTCTGTTTGTCCAGCAATAGCTGCTTCTCTTCTTCAGTGAACTGCAGGTCAAGCTCAAAAGAGTTATTGTCCAGGTCATGGATGTACTGCTCAATGTTGCTGCTGGACCTCTGTGGAGGCGTGGATTCATGGGGCGAAAGGGAGTGTGACGAGCTGGACTGGGCCACCTGCATGTTGCTGAACTGGCTCAGGAGGTCATCGTACTGAGATAGGAAATGAAACAGGTTAGGAAAGGTGCAGTGACATTCAGCTGATGATTTGAGGTATGACGAGGGTTTTGAGGAATCTAGGTCTTTCGACAAATCATCACACGTACATGAATAAGCAATGAATGGACAACACCAGGAGGACACCTGGATTGCAATATAATCTCTTACGTTTCCATAGCAGTCCTCATCATCCTCAGACATGGCTGGCAGGTAGGGGGTGAGTTTGGGGGGTGTCTGTAGGTGTAGGTCACTCCAGGAGATGGTGTCGAAGAAAGGGTGCTGCTTCAAAGGCTCGTACCCTCCCATCTCTTCGCACCCAATCCGCTTTGAAGGGTCTAGTGACTGAGGCAAAAAACACAGACATGGCATGAGTTTTCATTCAGTAGAGAAGCGCTGCCCTATAAATAACAAACACAGACAATTTAATATAACACATTAATGTCCTCAACGATATTAGTAACATTTCATTGTATCTTACACATATGAACTGTGGTAGTTGATGACCTACCAAAAGCTGTCTGACGAGATCCTTGGCCTTGGGGAAAAATTTCTCTGGGAATTCGTACTCCAGCTTTATTATCTTCTGGAATATAAGGTACTCATTTCTACAACATATGAAACACAAGAGGAAATTAATGAACAAAACAAAGGGGCTGTTGGGAAAGTGCACCATTTGTTACACTTTGGGGGACAAGAGCAATGCACAGTGATCAGCCATCTTGAAGCATGAATCAATGAGGATAAACTGAGCTGTGACAACAACTTTTTCCCTTTAGCACTTACCCAGCTCTGAACGGTGGTAAACCAGCCACCAGCTGATAGATAATACATCCCAATGCCCAAAGGTCCGAGCTTAAAGGAGGGAAAACGGAAATAATTACACATGTGGTGTCACATTTGTCACTCATATGACAAATGTGAAAACAGAACAATTATGAGCAAGTGTATCAGTTGCATGGAGACCAAACTTCGTTACCTCTTGCAGGCTGATTTCTCTGTTAGCAGCTCTGGAGACACATACTGTGCTGTTCCAACAAAAGAGTTTGCTCTCGCTGCCAAGTGATGCAAATAGGAGGTAAAAAAAAAACAACAACACAAAAACAAACATGAATCATTTCAGACTGCACACAGACAGTAAAATGCAACATTTATGTCACCAACACTTGTTATACTTTCGGCCATTAAGTACAAGTAAAATCAGGTTGAGTTATACCTTGTTTACTGTCTGATGATAACTGTTTTGCCGTCCCAAAATCTGTTATTTGGATGTGCATGTCTTCACTCAGAAGAATGTTCTCTGGTTTCAAATCTCTGAAATGAAAGAAAAAAGTTGCAACATATGCATTAAAACAGTTCACAGGCTTTAAAAAAAGGTATCAAGAAACTGCAAAAAGGACTAAAATATAAGAATGGATAAAAGAGACCAAGTCTTACCTGTGTATTATCCCCTTATTGTGCAAGTATTCTAGAGCACAAACTATTTCAGCGGAGTAGAATCTAGTACAGGTCTCATCAAATGAACCAATTTTGCGAATGTATTTCAGAAGTTCTCCATTCTTGGCGTAGCTGAGACCAAAATCTAATTAAAAACCAGTTAAGGAACATGGTGACTACTAGAAAACAATAGTTATCTAAAAGAGACTTTCCACAGAAACAACCAGGAACTTAATAATATACATCATGCCTTGACAAATTGGACTTGTTAAAGGATACACAACTTCTCATCATCTTGAAACGTGAAGTAGAGCTTGACGAAGAATGCGTGATCTAGATTTGACATCAAATCCCTTTCTCTTTTCACGTACTGGGATTTGTTCTCCTTTATAATATGGCGCTTCTCTAAAATCTTAACTGGAAAAAAAGGAAGAGGATTAAAGATTATTATATATAAACACGCAGTCTGTTATTTATCTTGATACTGAACTGCCATTCACCAAAAGCTTATGCATAATACTTACTTGCATATTCTTTCCCTGTTACCTGCTCTCTTGCCAGGACAACCTAAAGATAAAGAAAACAGCAAAAAACATAACTTCGCATCCTAATTTCTTGTCAGAAATTCTACAAATTCTTACGTTATCTTTTTAATTTAAGGCCTGTTTTGTCACTTCACCTTAAATCAACTCAGTATGACTAATTGAAGGACATTAATCTAAAATGCTCACATGTAGCAACATCTTCCCAGGTATAATTCAAAAGTGGAATGCAAGTTACATACCGTCGAGAAGGAGCCCTCTCCCAGTATCTTGCCGAATCTGAAGTCGTCTGGCTTCTTCTTGCGTGGCTGGGGAGCCTGGACAGACGGCTGCGTGCGGAGGTCTGAGCCCTGGCTGCTGGCAGACGCTCCTACAACACGGGCCTCTGAGGCTGAGCCCTCCATGCTGGGACAGTGGCTACTGCTTGCGCCTGGGATAGCAAGTGGCGAGCAGGAGTCAGGGTGGTTTCTTACCATTGATGGATGCGAGCAGGAACAGATGACAACGCTGGGCTGAATGGGCACAACATCATACTGGAACAGGAGAGGGACAATGAGAATTTATCAGTCAGCAGAGTAATGTTGTTGTAATTCATGTTTAAAAAAAAAAAAGTCAGTCCACTTAGACGTCAAATCTATTTTACACCTACATCAGAGTGCATATTCAGGTTCTTTATAAAGTGGGTAAACCCCCTAAAAAGTAGCATGGAAGCCAGAGACAATGTTGGGGTGGTTACTTTTTCAGATTTTCTACTTCTGTCTCTTTCAAACTCAAAGCCAACATAACGATGTCAGAAAGGGGCCGAAAGAATCTCTGTCTGAAAAGACAAAAGCCAGTTTTACACCAAAATTGACACTAACCGAATGATGCTCGTGTGGTGTTTGTCCAGAGACGGACTGAATACTGTTGTTCATTGCAATGTCTCTCACTGTGCTAGAAAGCCTCCTTTAGCTTCTTCCCTTCAAATCAGGAGAAGCTACCTCACTTCCCTGTCTTGCCAGGGCAGCATTTTGCACAACACGAGGAAAACAACTGTAGGGACAAGTTGTCGTCAGAGAATAAAAAGCAATGAAAAATGGTCAAATCTAATGCATGACTTAGCATTTCACTGTATGATGGACAAAAATTGCATGTCCACCTGGGTGTCATTTTTAAATTTAGTGCATATTAGAGCCAGAGCAGCTCAATACAAGAGACTATACTGCGAAGTCAACTGACCTGGGGAATAATTATTGATTGTACCTATTTACATTGCAGAAAAAGCCAGATGTAAGTGTGCTTTAGTGGGTTTTTATATCCAGCATGAAAGGGGTTATAGAGAAACAGAGGTTACTGATGAACGGCACAAGCACTGCCTCCATGATAGCTTTTGTTGATATAGCTGTTGTCATGGCATTATACCGGAAGAGGGGCGGAAAATGGCCTATCCTCCCAGGTGTCATGTTTCCATTACTGCCAATCAGAGCTGGACCTGGTAAATATGCATGACTATTCGCAAGTCACTTGACATAGAGAAGAAAGCCAGTGGTACCCTTTTCCAGAAAAAGACAAAAGCCATATGTTAGTAGCTGTTACTTGGTTTTTGTCCAGTGTGAAAGGGGTAATAGTCCGTCTTCTCTTGAGAAATATTAGAGACCTAGCATCTTAATCACGTGCAGTCAAAATACACTTTTAATAAACAATTCATCTCTTCACTATTACTATCAAATTATTTGTTGGTAAGTTTGAGCCAACTATATAAATGTTTCAGAGGAAAAAGTACAAAATAACAACAGTGCCTGCAATAAAAATTTGTATAATATCTGTTTATGATAACGTCATGTTTTACTATCAGTGCTGTGAACAGTCAATTAAGATGGGACTTTGATGCCACATTTTCTGAAATCCTCCTTGAATAAAATAACACAAAAGTTGTAGGAAACAACTAGCAAACATTGATATATTCCACAGCCTACGTTACAATCTGGTGCATTTGTTGGTGCAGCAGGCTGTATAATGAAAACTTTATAATTTACTACAAAATGAGCTACCCAATCCTGTTGTATGTGTACAAAACAGTGGAGGCAATAGTTAAGAGGATCTGAATCACCCACTTAAACTTACTGCAGCTAACAGGCTTTGTGGGATATCATAACTTAAATACACATTTTTACATGAGACCACTTGAGGAGCAAAGTCCAAAATTGATAAGGACAGGCAATGACTATCAAAGACGCCGCTTTTGAGCCTGGTGGTCCCGCCCTCAAGTTGAAAAAAATATGTCAAAGTTACTCCTTTCATGTGACAGGTGTAGTAACTGCTACTTACAACCACAACTGCACTGAAGTCATCAAATTTGTACGTACATAATCAAACTGACATGGCAGCTGGCGCACTGACGATAAAACCCACCAGATGACTGTAAAAAACTTACAGATAATATACAGCGACAGGTTGTGTTTTCCAACAAAGTGTTCGTCGCTTGTAACGTTAGTTTAGGTATTTTTTAACTTACTGAACTTTTATAAAACTCAATACAAACGTTATTTATCTTGCAACTCAGTTTAATGTTAGTTGGTGTAGTTGGCCTAGCTTCTTCTCATTCAAAACCAAGGTGTGGCCATTTAGCTGCCTTATCCGGACTTGACTGTATGGTTGCCAACTGGTCTTCTAACTATCTACTGACCCATTACCATTAGTCAACCACGAAATGGTTGATAGAAAATGTCAGCTTACGTTAACACAACCCTGAGTACTCGGGGAACAACAGGCCTGTCGTAACTTTCTTTGCTAACTAACGCCTGATAGCAAGCTAACGTTAGCTCCTGCTGCCTTGTCAAATAATGCCGGCCATCACTGACAGCGAGTTATAAACTTAACGCTAACAGCCAGTCAAATAGCTAACGTTAGCAAGCCAGGTATCAGATAAGTCACTTCAAATCCTTATGCCATTTTTTCATGACGAAACTTCATCATGTTTAAAGTCAGTGTGCCGATATTAATATCGAAATTTTGAAGTTAATGAGTTGACAAGCAAACTACACAAAGTTAACCTTAAAAGGCTCCCTTCCAACCAAAGGTGCAGCGCAATAAAGCTAATGTTAGCGTGCTAGCAAGCAGGAGCATCGCTCAAAAGCGCGAACATGTTTAGCGTGAGCTAACGAAAGCCAACAGATAACGCTACTGACCAAGGGGAAATGAGCATACATCCTGTAAAACTGATTGCAACCGCTGCTAAATGCTAAATCCGCACGGAGTAAATCGATAAACCTTTAATCGTAAATAAAGCAAAGTGCTGGACAGTAAGGAGTAACGTAGCAAACATTAGGTATTGTGTTAGCCATCATTAGCAAGCTAACGTTGCTAGTGAGTCGTAACGTTAAACGATCTTTTGCGGCTAGCACCACTCTTCAAATGAAGGCCCGACGTAACTATTTGTTGTCAAACAGCAGCCACACTGTACAATTTTAGCACCGGCTTCGAACTGTTGTTCATTTTAAAGTTGCAACACTTACCAGCTGACCTGTAGCTCTTGCCATGGGAGTTTTCCGCGAGTATTTATTTGGGATAAAATAATTAGAGAAGCTCCAGTAATGGCTGCCTCTGCGCCTTCATTTTCGAGCTGTGACGTCGTTCCACAACAATGTTACCGCAGGACAGCAGAGGAGAGTCCCGCTGTGTCCGCCCCCCTCGCCACATTTACAACCTACTGAACTTCATCTTGCTGATTTGGATCGAGTGAGACGGCAGCAGTTGTTGATATTCAAATACCGCCGTAAACGTGGCCTATAAACTATCGTGGCGGCAGTCTGTTTTACATTATGAAGACATAAAAAGCTTTACAGCGAAGTTTATCTACAGGTCTTGTACAAGCAGTCTAAATTCCACAGCTCACGAATATGAATTTATCAAATATCTCTTTATCCACTGAACCTAGCTGAAATTATTAAAACAACCCTGCACCCCAGTATATATCTTAAAAATTAAGTGACATTTGCACATAATCATTTATTTAGTCTGTTTACATACAAAAAACATACAATATGTTTTGGATTTTTTTAAGAACTGGACAAAACTGGACAACCTTCAGTTTATGTCTGACTCATGAGTGATGAAAAAGTTTCACCAGTCCTCCTACTTAAAAAACTTGTAGTTGAAAAATATGTTTTATAATGAAGACTTCGATTCAGTCTCTTCCTCTTCAGCATGATGGGAGGCCGATCTTGACTCAGTGTCACTGTCTGTTTTGTCATCTTCAGATTTATCGTCGTCATCCTCTGAGGTGTCCGTGTCCTCACTAGAATCATCATCTTCAGGTGCACTAAACACAAAAATGACAGTTTGACACACTTACTAACTAAAGTCATGGAAAGAGATACAATGAAGGAACATCTGGTATTTTCCAAGAAACTGTGGCTTATTTGGTTGTGAATTTTAGCTGATGGTTGGTCAATTTCTGTTGCAAAATTTAAAAGTTGGAAAGAATGAAAAACCACTTGGAAAACAAACTTAGCAATGCTGCTTCTAAAAATGGGCCAGCTGTCAGCAAAATGAAAAGGGGGTAACTCCTGCAGACTAACTCCATGCCAAAGAAAAGTTTAATAATGACGTTTCATTCCCACTTGGAGCTTCATCCGGTCAGAATTTTTGAAAGATGGAAAGAAAGTAGGAGAAAAAACAACAAGTGCACAAAATAAAACAAACAAAAAAAACAGGACAGCTGAGCACAGGAGCTGCATATGAGCACAACAGATCTCAACGGAGGCAATTAAATACCCTCTTACTCGAAAAATTTTGATATTTTCTCTCTTATGACTCTCAAGTTTACGGTCTAAAGGGAGTAAGACCCAAAATTTGAACATGAATATGGAATTTCCTCTAATGTCCTCTAATTTAATACAATATATTTCTGGCATAGGTGATACAGATTCTGATAGATTTGATGTTGAATCTAATCTAACTTTTGTAAAATATATTTTTAAATTGAAAAATGGCTTTTGTTTTTTTCTTTCCCTCTGTATCTATATTCTTTCCTTCTTGGCAGCTTGGAAAGTAAACCACACCTGCCATCATGGGGCTTATTAGCTTTGGTGTGTATTATTTATGAATACAGATATATTTTTAATTTTTCTAACATTCTGACCCGACAAAGGTCAAAGTGGAATAACACTGTCATGTAACTTTTGTGGCATGGATTCAGCCTTTTTTAACATTTAGATTCTTTTTATGGTAGCCTTGCACCTATGTGACGTGTATAATTACTCAATACAGGTCTGATCAGTATTGATAATTTGTTATCAATATATGTATCAATACAGGATCTGCAAGTGAACAGTGTGTCTGAGGGACTCTGAAGTTATAAATTGCTTACCACTGACGTCTGTTGAGATTCCTACATTCTACACCCGAGTTAACATCAAATGGATCTGTGAAAGAAAGATGATTGGCTTTCATTAAGAAGAAAACAGCTTCAGCAGTACAGGTCATAACTCAGAAACAAAATGCCTCCATCTCTGTCGATGGGGCAAATTTCCAGAGATGCTGGAAACTATTAGCCTGGTTCCAGACTTCTGAATCACTGCCCACATGTCTGATTTGTTCAGCGATTCAAATGGAATCAAATTAATCCAAATCAAATGAACAAAGCAAAGAGAAATGGCAAATTCTTCTGATTACCGATTATCTAGGCAATAATGCAAGAAACTTCCATATCAGTGTTTACATTTTTTGGAAAAAGCTTCCCAGATTTACAGGGCAGATAGTACAAGTCATTGTGATCTCCATTTTTTTTGATAAATCATAACAATAAGTCTTTAATGACACTTGAAAGCCTTGCTGTTTAATGATATCTAGACCTGTGAAGTATAAGAGCAGTGCTTCCCATTAACAATTTAACAAGATGAGTCACCAAAGAAAAATTCTCTGAGTGTAGAAGCACAATGAAGAACAATGATATGTTATATATTTTAGTCAGTTTGCCTAAAATGAAATGTTACTCATGATTCTGCCATTTTGAAGGGGAGCTTTCACCGTCATAAAGTGTAATAAATATGTAATTTTACGGCTAAAAGTTGAATGTGATGCTAAACCAAGACTAAAATAAGGACAGATGTGTGACTAAAACCCAAATGACCTGAACCACCCTGGCTACACAAATACACGGATAAAAAACACTGAATAGGACCCCAGTTTATTTCTGCCCCATATTACCAAACTCCTCCTCCTCTGGTTTAGCCGTGAGAAAATCCCTTTCAACAGAGAGCAGCTCCTCCTCTGACTGACAAGCAGCATAGCGGTCGAGCAGAACTCTATTGAGATCCAAGAACACTGTCCCCCACTTGAATTTCTTCAACAAGAGCACTGCCAGTTCTTCAAAACCTGCAAAAATGTGATACAGTTTTGTTATAATAGCACTGTGGTAACTTCAAACTGGATACAAAGAAACAGTTGGGAAGACAATACAGTGCATTATTCCCGAACATCTAAAGCTCTATTCTTACCTACAATGCAGAAAGTGGCAGCAAAAGCCTCGACACAAGACAGTTTGCAAGGCTTGCCGTAGTTGACAGGGTTTGCAGCAACAAGGTACGGCAGTAACCTGGGATGAGTTCCGACCATCTTATTGAAGGGAGTCTCCTCCAGTTTGGCCCAGGAACAGTCGATCACTGCTAACCCGCTCTGAGCCACAATCTCTCTGTGCATAAATGTCGACACAAAATGTTTCCCATCACAAACTATTTCATTATCATTTCATCACAGTAAGACAGGAAAGGACAGAAAGGAAAATATAAACAAAAAAAAACATTTGTTATGGTTCATCAATAATGTAATTTCTTGAATAAATTAACCATGGAAAATAATTTATGAGAAAATAAAGAAGCACACAATTAACATTTGGTGGTTGGGCCTACATACATAAAAAATGTAACAATTTGCTTGGTATCTTTGTTTTATTTCTTTATAAAATATTCTATTTTAATTTCTGATCCGACAAAAAAAAACCTAAGACATTACTGATTAAATTATTAACTGATCAGACTAGAAAATAATTACTAAGAGACATTTAAATGTAGGAGCTTGTGGGTTGTCTTATGACTTAACATGTTATAACAGGCTAATAAGAAAATACAGATTCTCTGTAGGCTACTGATTTCAGTGGGTGTTTACGGAGGAAACAAGCGCACACACACACACACACCTGTCTGCTGGCGTCACATATTTTGTGCCCATTGGACTAAGAATGAGTCCGTTGAATCTCTGATTGAGGCGCAGGTTGCGTACGAAGCCCTTGCGTGCCAGCTTTCTGCCAGTGCAACGTTTGGGATCGCAGTGACCCAACTCCCACATGGCAAGTGGACAAGGCAGTTTCATCTGATGGGCCTCTGCTCCCTCCTCTAGGTGGAGACTTGCTGAAAAACACAATGACAAACTGTACATTATGATGTCAGTGTGAATGTTCCCACTAAACTTGAACTTGTACTTGTTTTGTTTTTGTAGAATTTTGCTCCTTTTGCACATCCTTTAAAAACCAATCTACAGCTGTATACTGTGTATACTAATATGGCATATAAGGAGGAGTGCTTTAATCTGTTTATATATTTAAACTCAGCACATTTGAAGGAACATGAAAAAAAATATTAATTCATTTATTACAGTATAATTTCAATAGGTAATACACCAAGGTCTTATGTCCCTGTGCTAAACTACAGGAATCATGACCATAATTTACTTCTACTTTAGATACGTTTTTGCCCTTGTAGGATGATTAATTAAGCATTTTCAAGCCAATTTAAACAGCTGAAACATATTTTTGAATAACAAACAGTCAATATTGTATTACCTTCAAAAGCAGTGTGCATTTCTTCTGTAAAGGCCTCTAAGGATTTCCCCTTCATTGCATGCCTTTTATTTTTGCCCTTGTTGTCAGGGCGCACAAACTTGCCCTGTTTTTTTCGTCCCATGTTACAACCAGTGGACAGCTAACGTTAGTTAGCTACTGCCAGATTACAGCCTGCATTAAAAACTGACGAATATTTGCTCACGTGCTTTACTCTCCAGTTAGCGAACGTTAGCTAGCAACCCCACTGACACCACCATGTCTGAAGAATTTATCTCGCAAAAAGCGAACGTCTCATGTTTTTTTACACAACTTTACAAGTTCAAAAACCTCTTGTATTACTAAACAACAAGTTTTAGCTGTCATTTACAAGTAACTGTTTTTTTAATATCAATTAAAATACTGATAACTTGACTTCGGTCGTAACGTGAAAAGCACGGCGCAGTCCAAGATTTAAACAGCGCATGCGCGTGTCTTATTTTGATCACGTGACATGTCATCTGACGCACCACGACCAAAGCAGGAAATGCAGCGCCGTTGAACATTCACTAGCACTAACATTTTTAGTCTTTTAAAACAGCCATGCACTGCTTGTGCAACCGAGTATATTGCGTATTAAAGCTGTGGATGCTCTGTGTGTCTCTTTTAAGTAAGTGCCTGTAAACTCCACTGAGTACATTTTGTTTTAAGTCATTAATACTGAACTACATGCGCCACATTGTATTGTGGGGGTGCGTTAATTGATTTTGGTTGAGTCTGATATCGACTGTTTTTTTACACAGTAAACCATGGATTCGCCGGTAAAATGAAGATAGTGGAAGAGCCAAACACATTTGGGTACGTATGCTAAAACACATCTGTCACAGTGTCCAACTTGTCCACATTAGCCCCACTCTCACTTTATCTGTTTATATGTTTAGGTTGAACAATCCGTTTCTGGCTCAGGGAAGCAGGCTGCAACCTAAAGTGACCCCATCTCCAGTGTCCGGTAATAGACATTTGACATAATTATAAGCCAACATTGTATTTTACCTTTTAAAAAATGTTTAAGCATTAAGGAGTTAAACTGTAAATGCT
>JAPZDX010000014.1:13611449-13623283 GCA_029783625.1 Naso annulatus | reverse complement strand
GAAAACTTTAAAAGAAGAGTTCATTCCTCTTTAAAAACACAAAGAACAAAGAAAAGAAAAGAAGATCTGAGATTCAAGTGGCAAAATGTAATTTCTGGGCCATATGGTTGAAAGATGTTCTCTGACAGTTTAGCTGAAGCTTCACGGCTTCTTGGGAGTCACGTCCACGGCCGTGCTTGAAACTTCACTGAACCTGAAAACTTCGTTGTGCAAAAAATGGACAATAATGCTCGATGGCAGATGGCACGGAAGTTAGTGGGTCAAGACTAGACGAGGTTTCGAGATTTCCTTCAAAAACTCTAACAAGAAAAAAAGTCATCGGAGCAGAACTAAGACGTGCCTTGAAGGATTTCCCGACAACACACAGGCATCGAGCATAACAGACCACATAAACTGTCTGTTAGCTGCTACGAGCACACAGTTACAGTTACAGAGTCTTTGCTCTTGGCCCATCGGCGCACTTTGATTTCTATCCCTGCTGGCATCTCCACCGCCCGCAGTGAACAGCGACATTAGTTAAAGTGATTCGTCAGACGTAACACCGCCTTGAGAGCTGAAGAGAAGACGTGAGGCATTTCACATATAAGCCTTGTGATGGAGAGACACACAAATACAAACTGGAAAAAAGCTCCCAAGCAGCATCAAGGGAATCCACTGCTTGTTTTTCCTCAGTGGACACAAACAAACATGGTTTTAATAATTAATCAAAGTGACTCAAAAGGCAGCTCACAGTGGATTCATTGATACAAAAGATGAGAATGGTGAAAAAATGAGATGGTTTGCCGATGGGAGACGCTGGAGGAAGTGTTTGTGTTTGTTATGTACATTACTCTTCAACAAGGTTCAGCTACAGCTTATTTAAACATGGAATAAAAAATGATGCTTTTCCAAAAACATGCTGGGCAAAAAAAAAAAAAAGTATTTATCACACTGATGTGATCCTCGTATAGCTGGGAAAAAACTAGAACAAACAAACAAACAGTGGAGCCCACGATGATGCTGGGGGTGTGCGGTGTCTCGGTCATGTGCCATGTGGACAGCTGTGACATTTTGCCTCTTTTTAAAACCGCTCTCAGACGTAACAATGGAGGCGATGATGATGGCAGTTACCATGACGACGTTGGCCAGATGCGCTGAGCACAGAGCGTAGACCCCCCCGGAGCCCCCCACCACTGGAGCACGCATGTCAGTGATGGACACTGTCAGCGAACCTGTAGACAAACACACACAGAGAGAGAGAGAGATTAGGAGGTTAGACATAAGAGCAGGCGATGCTGAGAGAGGTGCGCGCGTGTGTGTGTGTGTGTGTGTGTTTTTAGGGAGAATGAAAAACATTTTAGAGTGAGGGGAAAAACAAAATGAGAGTCAGATTACTCATCACACAGTAGCACAAGTCACCTTCCTCTGAGCAGATTTTAAATATCTCTGAGTGAAATCACCCTCTGTTCACATTGACTGTGCTCCATCAGCTGACCTTCACACGCCCTTTTATTCCACACGCAGGAGCACAGGCTCTTCCTGTATGCAAGCAGTCTGCTAACACTGCAGCTAGCTAATTACATTGAAAAAATGTAAATGAATTTGATTTCAGTTCAACTGACCAGGGATCATTTGAAAAATATATTAGAGAAAGAGAACCCCATCCTTGCTGAGGAGGATCATTTCTAATTTGTGTGCTCTGATGATGCTTCATTTTATATGGACAGACGCCAGATGTGTTATATAATAAGTACAGTGGTTGTCAGGGCAGCGACAAAGGCATGAACGTTATGAAACTGATTGCTAATTTGTGTTGCAAATGAACAATGAATCATTTTCAAACAAAAACTTGGTGCTGATGTCTTGTAATCTGAGTTTTCACTTTTAGCCCTCACAGGCCCTGCACACAGCTGTTTTCTCGTTACTCTGGCTAAACAGACTTTTGTTTAGGCTGAAGTCGGGTGGAGCTATTCTTCAAATTGTATGACGTCACCAAATGCCGACAACGATGTAAGCCGTCCCGCCCTGACAGGCGCAAACAGATGGAGTAAGAGAAGGCGAGACCTGTCAATCAAGTGCAGTCTTGCCCACACAGACTGCGCTCCTAATTGCATACTATTGCTTTTCACTTGTAGTACACACTGCAGCTGCCCTCACAAAGTGCATAATTGGGACCTACTACTCCATCATGATAGTGCACCTTGAACTTCAACTCTGATGCTCCTACATCTGCTACAGCCTTAGCGAAAAATTTTGGAGTTCAAAAGAAAGGTGTGTGATTCTAAGGTAATATTCATTCAAATATATGTTATAGCAGCAGCAGTGGTATATTAATATTAATATATTTACTGTGCATAGGAGTTGCAAAACTTATGTAGTGCTGACCAGATGTAGTAGAACATCCTGATACTTTTGGCATACTGCATTTCACATACTATGTATTAGGACACACTTAATCTTTTTCTGGCGTACTACATAGTAAGGTAGTATGGGTATTGGAATGAAGATACAGTCTGAGAAGAGATGTATCCGTTAAAGTGAGAACACCTGTTTGAATTGCTATGAAAAGAGTCTTTTAATCAATATCTCAAAATGATTTTGGAAAACAAAAAACAAGCATCAAATGTAAGGAAAATTTACTTTATTGACATTGCCTGTGTTGCATCATTTCCCGTTAGTTTAAAATACAAGTGTCTTTTAATGTTCGAACACTAACTGCAACAGCAGCATGCTCTGATATCATTATTATATCATGTACATTGTATGTTATTAGAGTAAGTCTATCTGATACAAAACATGCCATGTGACTGAATTACATTACAGTCTATAATATACGCCACAGGCTCATTAATTAAGCTTCCACAAATAACTACTGAGGCTTGCGTTACCGCCTCATGGTTGCATGCCTCTGCATACCAATTAAGCTGCAGTTTATATTCAAGCCTGTCATAACTCATATCATATATGCTGTGAAGGCTCTGAAGGAATTTATTAAAGGACATTAAGTGAGATCACTATATTAACATGCATGATTCCAGTGAAGAATACCACGTTAGAAACATGTTGTCTTCACTCAGAGACTGTACAGAGAAATGATACAGAGCTTCACTACACAGAGCAACAACAATCACCTGAAGCTTAATATCAGAAAAATTAAAGAGCTCGAGGTAGACTACAATGCTTCAAAAATGGATGTTGCTGCAAAAAATCTACAAATTCTAAAACCTGGATGTTTCGCACCTATCTTCAACCCTGCAGCACAGAAGATGTGAACAATCGTCACATTTTGAAGGTGGTTAACCATTATTAGTGCCACTCAATCAGTCTCTGGCCAAATGTGAAAAATGGTCACAATCTCCTCGTCTGTTCCAGAGTTATGGCCAGAAAAGCGTTTTTGTGATTATGCTGTCACAGGGAAGTTAACCTTTGACCTTTTGAATATAAAACATCATCATTTTATCACTTTATCCTGTTTAAGAATTTAGCGTAATCAGCAGGTGAGCTCTTGAGTTATGGAGAAAAACATGTTTGACGAGGTCACAGTGACCTTTAATCTTTGACCACTAGATTATAATCAGTTAGTCACTAAATTCAGAGTTTGGATTTTGAAAAATTTATCTGAAACATTACGTTTCTAAAATGCAGAGTTTCTTGTTTTCTTTGGTGCGTTTTTAAAGAAGAAAGTTTGATAGAACATTGATTTATATTCAATTATCTTATATAGTTTTATATTATATATTGTTTTATATATGATGATCTGAGGGTCACATGACTATCACCCTGGTGAAGGCAAGCTAGTTAGCTAGCTGGCTAGCTGAAAGCATTTGGTGACTGAGGCATTGTGTCCAAAACAAGAACAAAAACATGCCAAACTGAGTGTACAATGCAAAGCCAGCAGCTGCTTTTAACAGTGTCACAGCGTGTAAAGGTGTAAGACGACGTGACACTGAATGCAGTGCAGTGCACCTGCCGCTGCATTAAAACTTGCAGTGACACTGTGAAGTAGGACAGAATTCCAAGCGGGAGAAAATCACAGTGGCAGCTGCTTGCGAGGCCTGCGTCAGACACTGTTAATTATGCAAATGAGCTGATAAGGGAAGCGCAGAGGGCTGATAAAACAAAAAAGCCTCTTTTTAATCACAGCTGGGGCTTGCTGGAGTTGTGATCTCGGATCTATAATGCATGTTGTACCATTCATATTCTCCGTGTGTGTGTGCGTGTGCGTCGCAGGGCTGCAGTGAGTAAACATCGTCTAAAGAACGCCTTGTCAGCCCGTGGTGGCGGTGATGATCATGAAAAGACTGATGGTAATCAGAACGCGTTCCTCAGTCATTCATCTCTCCTCGCTCCGACACCCTATGGGCTGTTTTACCTGGATTTATGGGACGTATGAAGGTTGGCGCTCCAACTAAAGATTTGAGGAAATTCACAGTGTTCCATTTTTAGCAGTTCCACAAAATTGCAATTACACGGCGTAGCGTACAGTACGTGGTCTCTGATCTCTTTAAAGCAAAGCAAAAATTGAATTGGAGAAACTTCAGCGGCACCAACATCTAAGTTTCTCTTTTGGCCTTTTTCCTGAGCTCCACAACCGTCTTTGCATTTCATTTATGACTTCAGTGCAGAGGAGCGGGGAGGAATATTAATGAAATATTGATAAAGCAACATGAGAGATATCATCAGGAGTTTCAGCTTTGATAATATTGTGAATTCTGTTAAATTTTTTGTCTTTTACTGCTTTTAAAGATTTAGTACGATTAAATGATTCACTTTTAGATTTTTTTTTTCACTGCTTTAGCACAGTAATATAAATATTAACAACCTCTTTTTGTTCAGATGGCAACATTAGCATTTATTTGGAGCTGCATTTGTGGCCTCCAATATTCACTATCATTGAAGTTCTGTATGTCTTTCCACCAAATCCACAGGCACATATCTGGCTCTTAAGCTGCTTAATGCTCCACTCTGTTCATCAGCTAGTTGCTTACTTCACTTGTATTTGTTTCGCCACCTCTCTGATTGTGTTTTTAGAGGTTTATGCCAAAAAAAGCTGAGAGTCCCGGGATTGATTCCAAGCAATAAAGTTGTGAGCTGTAAAACCTGATAAGTTGCAGCTCCTTGCAGCTCAGGGCAACCGAAAGACCCGAGGGATGTCTGCAGCATGAAGAGTACTGAATTGGATTCTTTATTTTCTAGCGTGATAGCTAACAGCAGCCATGACCTCCTCTTTGTAGGAGACACTTGTCAGGGATGTGACACCACCATCTGTTGGTGATGAAGAGAAGACAACCTGAGACCTCCGGCTCAGAGGAAGAGACGGGCTCCACAGGGAGGAAACAAACTGCTCTCTCCTCCTGCTCGCTCGGCTTTGGTGAGAGGCTCCCAAATACAGTATGAATATTAAACAGGCCTGTCATGTGAGCTCTACTGCTTAGGGGGATTTAAGATTTAGGATTCTCACACTCAGCAGGAGCCAAGACGTGAGGTGTGCGATTATTTCAGTGCCAACTTGACACATTCCATCTCACGGACAGATTATTTATTGTTGCCGTCCTGAAGTCATCATCGACATCCTCAAATCTTTTGTGAGCTCGCAACATCCACAAGTGCGCCGCAGTGTAGACGGTTAAAATGATGTACTCGGTATAGAGTAAAAGTCAACCGCACACTCAGGGCTATACTCCATCTACCGCAGTATAATCCCCAATGCAGCTGAGAGAACTGAGTCTCTGTCAAGCCACACTTGCTGCACCATTACTGTTACTCCAGGCTGCCCTTAAGCTATGGGTCAACTTTGTACTTTTCAGTCTCTCTGGAATAAGGTGCAGACAAGGGATGGTAAGCTGATCCAAGGCCACGGTTTGACAGTGCCTGAGGCTGCGCCTCTCTGTAGCCACTCCAGTGGAAGCTGCGCCAGAGCTCGGTAAATGTTGCAATAAAAGAAATATCCTCTAATCTCTGGAAAATATGCCTCCGCACAAACCTGACGCTTGTTAACTGTCTGCTTTCGAGAGTTTGTTTTAGTAGATAGTTGATAACTGATTCCTGACTGACTAAATGTGGCTGATGTAGATTTTTTTATCATAAAATTTTGTAGATGTTTAAAACATTTCTGAATACATAAGATTGAAGGGTGGATATATTAGAGCATCTCAGCCCTTTTCTATCCAAAAATCAGCATTCAAATGTATATATAGAATTCTCTGGTGCACAAACAGGCATTTATTGATTTTGTGGGCAGCGTAACAAGCGCAACACAACACTGACATGCACTCAGCTTAAAAAGTTGATATGGAAAACATTTTACCAGTTGATTATTTACACATCTGGCTGACACTGAAAAACATTAGCATTCATTTGGAGATGTGCCGTAGGCGAATGCAAATGCAGTATTCACTCTCGTTTTGGCTCTGTTTGGTTTTCATCAACTGGTAAAGGGAAATACTTGCCTCTTTAGCTGCTAAATGCTCCACTATTTTCATCAGTAAGTCGCAGAATTTGTCTCTATATCATTTAGTGCTGGACAAGCCGCATTCAGTGGGTTTTTTAATCCTGCAGAAAACAGCTGCTTGATGTGTCTGTAAACAGTTGGTGAAAACAGTGAGTCACATAACAAAGATGATGAAAAATGTCTCATTCTGAGAAGCTTTAGTCAACAGTTAGAAGACGTTGTTGGGAGATAAATCGATCATCTAACTCTTTAGTTTGTAAAGATGTCTACCAGAAGGTGTTTCCTGAGAACCTAAAGGATGCCTGAGAGCATTAATATGCACTGAGTTGCATCTTTTGGTTGATCAGCCAATAAATCACTCAGGAGAGGACAATTAAAGGGCAATGTGTGTTTAGTAATTCAGGTGAGTTTGGCAACCCTGCGCTGAGTTTTTTCTCATTTACTTCATCTATTGGTTCAAGCTCTGAGTGGTAACCCAGACCCCACACACGTATGATATCATGCTTCATTGTGGGACATGAGACGTATAATATTTCATCAGAAAACTCGCAGAATGGTATCAGTGAGGGAAAGCTCCACCCGATGATGCTGTGAGGTTTTTGCCTTTTAGGATGGGGTTGCTGCATTTGTGCACGCTGGCCTCAGACAGATCTACCCTGTATGCATTAAATCTTGTGGCCCTGCACAGAGATGTGCCGCAGTCAGCACTCCTGCAGTCACAGGGCAGCCTCTGTCGGCTAATAAACTGAGGAAACGCCTGATCAGATTTATTTTCTAAGCTCAAATAAGAAGAGAGGGAGACGGACGGAAAGAGTGGAAAAGTGAGAGCATGGTGATACAGAGGAAACCTTAAGAGGGCGATCATGCAGTCAGAAGTAGTTTTTTTTCTGTTTGCTTTTCATTTTTTTTTAAATATTTTGTTGCCAAATTACAAGAGAACAACTAAGACTCAAGTTCCTTTTAAGTTAGTGATCACAGTGGAGCAGTTTGTTCCTTTTGTTTTGATTATTTTCTTACTTAAACACACAAAGTGACGGACAAATATAGGCATCAGCACATCACAACATTTCATTTTGCTCAGCCAGGTTTCATCATGTTGACAGCTTGCTAACAGATGTAAATATAACAACAAACTCTGAGTTTTTAAGGGATGTACAGAGACAGTTTCAGACATCGTGATGGAGTTATGTGGTGCCACCAAAGTCTTGATACCATAAATAGACCAAAATTAAAGGAAACTATAGGAAGATGCATGACTGCTACCATCATGCTTGACAGTGTAATTACGGTTTTCACATCTGTGCAATAAGAACATTATGTCATAATTATTTTGCTTTACATAGGGCTGCAAGGATTGATTTTAAAATGACTTTGGAATGAAATGATGCATCATTTGGTCCATTACATGTCAGAAATAGTGGAAAATGTCGTGTAAATGTGTAACACTGGGTCTGTGAGGCGAATACCAATATTTAAGTTTGACTTTTGCACAGACACATAAAATAATTTAATATTATCTCGTCAGGACGCTTTGCTTACTTATTTTGTTTCAGTAGTGACACAATGTGATCTGAGTGTGACATTCTGCAGCTGAATAACGAACTTATAGACTATGTAAGGGCGACATTGATTTTTAATGACCTACAGCATTTCTTGTCACTTAGCCAGCAGACATTTACACAACAACACCAATCTATTTTCAATAAGCTAATAAAAATGACACTGTGCACTGACAAGGCCAAATCAATAAGAGACCAAGGGGACATTTTATTTGTTGATGCTATTTTGCTCATTTTGTCTGACTGACAGTCCTAAACCCAAAGATGTTCAATACACACTGAAATAACAGAGACAAAAGCAGGAAATCTTCACTGCTAAGAAAACAGGAATAGCAATTATTTCTTCTTTTTTTCTTTTGTCAAAATGACTCCAACCATTGATTGATTTCTCCAAATAGTTTTTAAATCAATTTTGCAGCAACGGACGAATCGATTAATTGCTTCAACTCTTGTTTCATGCAGGATCAAGAGGATGTTGTTTCATTTCTAAAGGCAACTTATTTTATTTTTTTTCTACATAAGCAGACAGTTCTGGAGGTGACCGTAAAAAGTAAAATTGAATAACTGTCAAGGTGACTCACAAGGAGGTAGACCATCTGTCACGTGGTCTTTTGTCTACTTCACAGTCTATTTGAAAAGCTCACAGCTTCAATGTCCCTTAATAGAGTGGACACTTCAAAGACTCATTTCAACTATAATAGTGCTGTCAGTCTGGGGGAGCTCTATTAAAGATATTTTCATGTGGGAAGGAGATGGACTCTTCTGTGTCATCCAGGCAGAAAGAGATAAGGGAAATATCATCTCCGTCCCCAATGCTCTCCTTAAAGTGGAGCGGCACGACTCACAATCACTCCTCATCCCATCTAACATCTTCATCCATCTCCTCGTCATATGCAGGTGGAGCGTGGGCGGGAGGGAAGAAATCCCTCAGATGATGTGAAGGCAGAGACGGCATCTGCAAAGTTATCTGCAGTGTCAAGCTGTGGAGGAGCCCCCAAAACTGTCAGCATCCTCAAAGCGACAAAACATCGCTCACCTGAGTTGCTGCAGTCAAACGGCATCATTAGACAAACAACTTCAATGAGGGAAACACACATCCAGAGTCAAAACACAACATAAATCAGGATCTCTGTTGTCAACATACACAAGGGAACAAAAAAGTCCCAGTGCTATTAATGCCAAACTGGCCCGGAGGAACAGATGCATTTCATCAGTTTCACCGCGTGCCAACACGGCCACTGTAAACACACCTTGCCCTTGGTTTCCTTAGAGATTGATTCTGTTTATTCTAACAATTTTCTGCCCTGTCCAAATTTGACACATGGGAAAAATATGATAATATTTATACTCCCCCAGAGCNNNNCTCCACAAGTCATATCCTCAGAGCTGCTGAGAGGAGACGGCTCAGCGCAGCACCAACCCTTAGTGGAAGAGTATAATCATATCTGATCTGGAAAAGTGTGTGTGTGTGTGTGTGTTTGGGCATATGAGCATGCATACTGAAGGAGCAAAAGAGCGAAAATGTGGAGATTAGTGACTTGTACACCCAAATGTGCCTGATGCTCCTGATTGTGTTTACGCCAGAAGAGGAGCTGTAACACAATAAAATAAATTCCAGTCACGACTGAAGCGGTTATCACTCACGAACGCCTTTCAACTAACGAGCACAATGGCTGACCTCCGATGATGAAGATAGCGAAAATTCTTCAGTGAAAAAAAGTACGTGAAATCACTTCCTGTGCTCAAGGTTATAAAGCCACAGCGATGGGTACAGTGGGGGTGATGCACTTCCTTTCCAGGAGACCTTGAAACGATCCGGTGATGTAAATGTAACACGAACCAAGCAGAGAAATGGCCTCCTCTCTAACTCCAATGGAGTGCCTGACAAATATTGCTGTCCTGGATTGGCTTCACACAGCAGATGCAAATAGAGACCCATAAACACAGTGGGCTCGCTCCACACAAATGGTCTGCCTTCAATTAGGCTGCATTACAGTGGAAATATTCACCATCGTGGGTGTTGTTATCAGCAGGGCTGCAGGGGGCGGTTGTAGAGGAAGTGAGCTCTGTGTCACGAATGAAGAGTTGACTGTGGGGTGAGATGGGTGGGCTGGGAATTACCATAATCACGCTGGCAGCCTCTGCATCACACCAAGGTCACCCTGCCTCCCCCATCCAGCTCAGCACTGGGAGAGTACATCAGAAACCCAGGACCAGATTCTCCAGCTATGTGCGCACAAATGGTGACGTTGCACACAGCGGTCCACGGCCGAAGTCGGCTAAAAAGACGGAAATCTGATCATCTGTTGCACCTCCTGCTCTCCAGAAAACTTCCCAGATTCACCCCGAGCCAATCAAATCAGCGCACTGTTAAATATCATACAGCAGGGCTTGATGCGAGTCAGAAGCAAAGTGGGAGAGTCACAGCCCTCCAGCACTGAGACTTATTTATCCTGCCCTGTGCTTTCTGATGCCTCCTCCCTCCCGTTCTGCCCTCTCTTGTCTTTTTTATCTATTTCTCTCCTCATTAACTGAGTCTGGTTGCTGATGTTGTGCGAAGGTGCAGCAGCGTCGCTTTATCCGACTCAACTTTGGTCTGGAAAAAACTCAAATTTTCCTGAAAAACACCTCATAACCATGTGCTCCCATGAGTTCTTCAGCACAGCAACTGTGAATCGACTTTCTAAGCGAATGTGTGCTTGCTGTTTTTGGACCCCTTAAAAGTTGTTTAAGCACTCAAAAGTGCTCTTAATGATATTTAACCAAACACCTTCACTCCATCCCCACTAAAAAAGCTCTTTTTAAGCTATGTGAAGCTTTTTACCTTATCTTAGCACAAAAGGAGAGAGTCCTCTTTTGAAAATGACTGTCAGTTGCAGTTTTAAAGCTCTGGAGAATGAAAAGAATGTGAACTCTGGGCAAGATTTATTTGGTCAAACTATTTTCTCCAAGGTCAAAAATAAAAGTTCACACTCCATCCATTATGCATTTTCAATCCATGTGTATTGAGGAAACCTTTTGGAATTTATTCTCGAATATTTTTTTTTACAGAGAAATAAGATTCACAAATAACAGTGGATAAAAACTCTAGAGTCAATTTGTTAGCAAAAGTTCAATTTTTATAACTTTGGAATTTATTGATTTTAATCTTGTAGATTTCATCCAAAGCTGTATTTTTCAGCTTTCAGGGTTTTCCATGAAATAGAAAAGCAGCTTTTGTGCTTCAACTAAACATCAAATATCAGCAAAATGGATGATGGACAAATCGACTCTTGGCCACACACCAACATCCTCCATTCACCGGCAGAATGTACATATAATCATGTTTACTCTGCCTAAATATATTAAGAGTGCTTTTAAAAAACGTCTATCAGTGATACAACAAAAATACGGAAAAAGCAGCAGAACACAGACAACAGAGGCCTGAAGACCTTCGGTTATTTAAAGGCTGAATAAGCTTTTATTAGAGTGAAAGAAAGCAGAAACACTCATGAAGCTAAATTAGGACCAACAGAACAGAGAGTCTGAAGGCTGCAGCAGAAAGTTGACTTTGTCACTGTCCTGTCTGTACACGATCAGAACATGAATCAATGGCTGAAGGATTAAACCAGTAATGATAATATCAGCTGGCTTGAAACAGCTAATTACCGTTAAAGGGTATTAAATTACTCAAACAAATAAGTAGTTGGCTAGGAGGAGGTGGGGAGCTTACAGTCACATCAGAAACAGTCAATGTTTATTTTAATTAACAAAATTTTACTGGCATTAATTTCTCCTCAGGGCACCACACTGATAAGTGATGGCCAGTTAATTAATTTAGTCTCAATCTGAAGGTCGCTGTGGAG
>JAPZDX010000014.1:13518007-13528491 GCA_029783625.1 Naso annulatus | reverse complement strand
ACACATGCAATGTATACAAATAAACTAGGGATGCACAATATTGGATATTTGCCGAAGTCCGATATGCTGATATTTTACAACTCATTTGGCCGATAATCGATTCCAATGCTTTTAAACAACACAAGTAAGATAGCTCCTACTTAATACTGAATGATGCTCTCTCTGAGACAATCACAATACCCACAACCAGGGCAAATTTGGCCAATTTTACAAGTGACAAAGTAAGTAAACATAACATCTGTCCACAGGGAACGTGAAACATGGCATTGACTCGGGCGTTTAATCAAGGAAACAGCAGCCTGTTATTTTATCGGTTATTATATCGGGGGATATCGGCGTGCTGGCTGATATCTGATATTTAATTTTAAAGCCAGTATACTGATACTTGCCATTATATCGTGCATCTCCAAAATAAACACTGTTTGCTATTTGCATTCTTACTATTGAAGCAAAAAGAATTGGAAAACGTATGATCCACCAGTAGTTCATGTTCTGGTTGACAGCCCAACACCTGAGAAGACAAGGAATGAGTTACAGTTTCTTACTGTCTGCTGTAGTCAGACACATGAGAACGCCACTCGTGTGCATGCACTTACTCATTATTCTCCTTAAATAGCTTCATCACCACCCAGGGAACCACAAATAGAAGTGGAGTTCCTGAGGCAATCACAGTAAAGATAGCTATAAAACCATTACTAACTAAAGTATCTGTAAAAACTACATACTGACAGTTGTTGCTATACTAGTGAGAAGCAGGTTTGACAGAGGGATGTTTGTAATGCTGCAATGTGCTTGTTTTTACAGTGTGAGCTGATGACTTGTTAACGGTACGCTCTTTGGCATTAATTGAAGGATAGAAAAAGGGGATTGGCTCCAACAAATCTAAGTCGTAAGTTCCAGAAAACGTGACAGGACTCACCCCAGCCGAGACAGATGTAGGGTAAGTATTTGTTGTTGTCGATGAACACCGAGGCAATCAGCACAGAGTACAAATAAATTGCCTCTCCAAAGAACCAATAGTGGTTGGCCAGGACACAATACTGCATCATCACCTGTGCTACCCTGCAGCCAATAGCAGCCTAGAAGAAATAGTCATTAAAAAAACATATCAAATACTGCAAAGATCATATTTGAACTTGCCTCTGTGAAGTATCTGAATGTGTTTTTTCATCTTTATTATATGCAGTGAGAGCTTTTGGTGGTGATCTGCAACAAATGAATAACAGTGACGCATTGTCCATAGATCTGAAGACCTACCTGGTGACTGAGCATCTCTCTCACGTCAGTCTGCCTCATGATCTCTCGTCCCCAGTGGAGTTCCAGCATGGTGTCCTTGACGATGACGGAGAGAGCTCGCAAGATGAGAGACAGGAAGAGGTTTGCATGAATGTAGTTTCGGGTGCAATGTAGCTTCCTGTCGGGAGACAAAGAAGTATGAAAATTTGAATTTTAATAATATATATTTAACAATATGTTATATGTTATATTTTTTAGAGCATCTTTTGTTTTTAACTTATTCTAACATTGGGCCGTTTTTCTCTGGCCTGTAAAAGCACATCATATGCACGTTGTGTTTTCATATTTTTTTTTATATATTGCCATTGTTTGATCCCCCTATAATCAGTTCACCTTTCTAACCGCTGTACACACTTACAGTAGCAGAAGTAGTCTCAATTGCTTACACGTTACTCGTAATTGTGGGTGTCTCATTTGTATTTAGATTAAATGTCACATTGTGTTACCTGGTCTGTTAGCTTACCTAAAGCTCAGAAGAATGATAAGAGCCGTAATGAGCGTGAAGAGGGACAACGAATAGCCGACGGTGTACAACATCCTGAAGCTCACCATCAGTTGTTTGAACCACAGCTGCAAAACAAATCCACACTTTTAGGAAGTCAGACTTAATAAATTATTTCTTTAATATAACTTCTAGTTAATTAGCTATTAGTAATGTACCTCATGGACCCATTTTTTTTTAATTTTTTGCATAACATTAGGCAGTTTTCTGAATGATGTGACTGTTGTATGGAAAAATTTGTCACTGAAATGAGAGACGCATTCGAGAGCTGAAAGCCACAAACGCATGAAACCTCTCCTCTCTTATCACACTTGCAATCATGCAGACATGAAGCGTTGAACGTTTGGTCATTTTCTGATGTCAAATGTTGATAATGTCAAAGTGAAGGTATTATGCAAGACAGTACAGATCATTTGTAGGCTCAGAAGAGGCCGGAACTTTTTGGTGTAGTTTAACATTGATTATTTTCTCAACTTTTTGCTGACATGAGATAGTCTAATATCAGCTCAAGAGCTTTGCCAAGATTAGATCCTTTCTGTTGTTAGATTGGACAACTCTACAGTTCAGCTGAAAACCTACGCAATTTCTGCCCATTCCCCCCATTGTGTCCTTCCTACACTGGTTACCGATGGCCGTATTTAGTACAGCTTTTAGGTTTTGTGTCTGAACCCACTCTCATTCCCCATTCTGTTCTGTTCTGCATGATTTTTATGTTCTCCCGTTGTTTGTGCTGTTTCCCCTGGATGTTCAGGCTTCCTCCCACAGTCCAAGGACTTGCACATTTGATTTCTTGGTAACTCAAATCTACCCATAGGTGTGAAAGCGAGCAACAATGATTATTTGTCTAGACGAGTGTTAGCCCTGTAAACAACAGGATGTACTCAGCTGCTTGCCCATTATCAAGTAGTACAAGCTTCTGCCCCCAGCGACCCTGGAAAAGGATAAGTGGTAATGTATGGATGGATGTATTGACGTATCTTTGGATTTATTTATGTATGTATGGATGTATGTATGTATGTATAGATAGATGGATGTATGGATGTATTTTTAAAGGCAGGATACATCCACACAAGTGCTTCCACTTAGTCCATCTCATTAGGCCGCTGTACAGAATTACATTGGGTGGAGATACGCTGCAATAATATGAAGTGACCGAACTTCACAAGTCATGATAAGGCTACAACTTCTCAGAGGGTCAGAGAGATATTGGTTCAGCACAAAAAGGTTACAGGCCCCCGTCAGAGGTGGATAGTAACGAGTTACATTACAGTTACTTGAGTAACTTGTCTAATAAATTGTACTTGTAAGAGGAATTTCCATTACTTTTACTTGAGTGTATTTGTGAAGAGAGATTCTACTTTTACTCAGTTGCATTTGGCTACATTCTGCTCCTTACTTTTAGTTTTGATCATTTTTTTTATGCGAAGCGCAATCTGCTCACTTCTACCAGAGAGACGTCAGCTAACGTTTCCGTCACATGCCTCTGTTTTCCCCAACCAAACATAAGGCTGGCTACGCCTTGACTATGTTTCACCAGCCACAAGCCATTTAGTCACATGATGACAACACACCAAAATTGAAAAACACAACAAAATCTCACAAACAGCAGCACACACTGGAGCACATGTGCACACACACACACAGTGAGTGGTAAACAGCAATGGATGAAACAATTGCGTCTCTCGCAGTAAGTTATCCTGCTACATTAGATTAGTTTTGGCTGTGGATTTGCCAACGTTAGCCCTGTTACAGGACTCACCACATCTCCCACATGGGAAGTTTCTGTCTGAAGTTGTTGTCATGATGAGTCTATTTTAATGGATAAATCCCCCATAGCTTCACTGATATTTTTTCACCCTGACAAACAGACGATGTACACAGACTTAATAGAGACAAACAAAAAGCAGAAATCCTCCTCTTGTGATGAACCACCAATGAAAATGCAAAGTTCACAAAATGCCTTGCAATCCCATGGCAGGCTTGTTCATCTCTGTTTGATTGTATTTGTCTTGCTCCGATTATTTAAACAATAAATCATAGGTAACTCAGTTCCTGAGTAGTCTCTTCACTAGATACTTTCTTACTCTTACTTAAGTAATTATTTGTATGACTGCTTTTACTTATATTTGAGTAATTATTTTTTAAAGTAAAAGTTATTTTACTTGAGTACAACTTTTGACTACTCTACTAACCTCTGGCCCCCACTGATGTAATAAAAATGTTTGGTCAATGAGGCACTAACAGGATTAACAAATAAACCTGCTTGCTGGAGACATTTTGGTCACTGTACCTCTTGAGATGCGACCTCTTTTTCTTCCTCACACTGCGTCATATCTCTCCACACCTGCCCACTATCATCTCTCTCCCAGAGGCCGTCAGAACCGCACCGTCGACGCACAACACCCTGAGATACTGAGGAGAAACATTCAGCCCTTCAGTCATTATCAACTGGAATCAGAGCACGTTGAAGCCATTAGTTACATACACTGGGCAGAAGACAGGTTAATTGTTTGGAAGGGAATCATCCCAGCGTAAAGGAGAAGAAACACAAAAATACAAACTCAGGCACAATGGCCACATAAACACAAACTACACTTGCACAGTAATCAAATCAGGTTTTATTTTTATTTTTGTTTTAAACAAATTGAGTTATACATTCAGTTGCTTTCTTGCTAATAAAAGTTTTAACAAAGATTAACAGTTACCACTCCAAAGTCCGTGGTAAAAACGAAGCTAGAGTCAGTAGCTAGTTGAGTTAGCATGGCGCAAAAATCGTTAATATGAGGCAGACAACTAGCTAGGTAGTGAAACTTTTTGGTAATGAGGCTAAGTAAAAGCCAGTAGCCACTTGTTAGCTTAATATAGCTACAACTTGTTGGATTTTCACCTGGGTTTTCATAGCCCACATGGCAAACAAAATAAACAAGTTAACAAACAAACAAACAAACAAAATATTACAAGTTAACCAGGAGCTTCAGAGGTGCTTCTCGGTACATTTTGTCAACCTCATAGAGTCATTCTTACAGTAACTATGCCTTCTTTCCAGTCTTTGCGCTAAGCTAAGCTAACTGTGCCCCAGCTGTAGCTTCTTATTGAAAGGATAAATGTAAGAGATACTGCTTTACTCTTATTCTTAGTGCCAGTGGCGGGGATACAAATTAGCTTTGGGAAACCTGAAAATCCATTTCATCTGTATTCTTTGGGATATTTTGCTCTGTACAAATAGGCAGTAAATATTCCCCAAACACTGCACAACTGACATCAACACACTTCAGAAACATATCAATTGGAAAATTTCAGTTCAGTGCTGTGCCAAAATTCAACTCACTTAAAGTGTGATTTACCTTTGTCATACCAAGGCAAGTAAAAAGGACAGGAGATGTTCATCATGGAGCCGGCAGGAGTATCAGGCCAGCAGGCGTATCTGTCAAATGTCCTGTTACAGAACAAGGTCCCTGAAAAGACAAACATAACGAAAACTGCAACATACACCTCTCAGCAGAAAAAAGTCATAGATGAACTTTTTTGGTGCATAAATGGTAGTTTCACAATTTCCTTGTTGTTCTATTTTCTCTCCTTTTTCACCTTTTGTCATATTCCTTTTTGCATGATGATTATATGAACGGGGTTCCTCCATACCTTGAAGGAGCGGCTCATTTTCTATCATTTCAGCGCAGTCCTCTTTATACTGGACCCACTTCCGGTAAGTCTCCTCTAAGACTTTTCCACTGGTCATCTCAATCTGTACAAAAGAAGAAGAAGAAAAAAAAACTTCAGAAAGACTTTCCTTCACTTTTACATCTAACATTTTAATAGGTTTCCTAAAGAGTTCTACATTTGGGTATACTTTAAAGGTCATTCCTTTTTGTCAAACTTTTTTGACTCAAAATAAAACTGGGCATATACACTAACCTTGGGCAGTTTGAGAAACAGCAGGCAGATCAAAACCATTATGTCTTTTGTCTGAATCATCGCTGTAGCCTTGTTCTGCCCAATCAGAAAGACAGAAAGGAGGAAGAATAGAACCATTTTCGGTCATATGTGTTGAGCTCGGCAAATATTGATATTCATACTGCAATCCTACTCTACTTTAAGGCATGTGTTTTTATCTATCAATTGATCCCCTTAGTTTAAAAAGCCTTTTGCTTACTTATTGTCTGACCTTAATTTACATTTATTTGCTGCCTCTGTCATGATCACACCTACAGGTATCAGTGCCAAAGCACAGTGGGGAAGTACACCTTGACAACCTGCTTACTTCTTTATTTTTATTATTTAAATCTTGAGTGCTGATAATAAATGTTGCATCACATTACAAATATCCCTAAAGAAAGTCTCAATTACAAGCTCATAGGATACTCATGCATGTGAACAAAACCTGAACTGAGGTGCTTTAAACTAATGCAGGTTTGCAGCATCTCTCTGCACTTCTAAACCTATGCATTGGAAATACTGTGGGCAAAATGCATCTTATAAATTCTCCACAATAGTCGGCTATAATGACAACTTTTTATAGCCTATGTTGAATCCTTTTTGCTGGAGTTGAAAAAAAGAATTAAGTAGGCTACAAGTGATCTTAAATTGCTATCATAAGGAAAACGGCACTTGTGTGCATGTGCACAAAAAGCCCCTTTTATATCGTTTTTTAAAAATCATTTGCAAAATGTTGATGTTAAATTTTCCTTAAAATGTATGCTATAACGCTTTTATTTTTGGACACAATGTTACCTCTTGGCTACATTTTGGGACATCCCCCGCATAAAACAGTGCTAATAAACTGCTGCTGTAAAAAGCCAACACAAAACATTTGTCACTTACAGGTAAATGGTCCTTCGGTAAGGAGAAAGCTGCTCTCAGAGACGCGGTGTGGAGATGCTCCCTCCTGAACGACACTGCACCTGAAGCTGCTCTGAGCCGTTTGAGCGGCCGTGACGCTCCGCTCAACACTAAAAGCCTTTGAAATACCCGATTTGTCGACTGACATTCATCCTTGTTGTTGCATGTTAGAAACAAGCATGTCCTCGCAAAAACAACCTGTTGCAGCCATTAGTCATAAAAACTTACAATAAATGCACGTTCCCGCTATGTTTGAAAACATTAAAGGGTAATAGGCCTAAATAGGCTAATTAAAGTGAAAATATTCTCAAATTTGTCTTGTCTTGTCAGGGAAATGGTGCTTCTAAACGCATGGGCGAGCAAAACTTGGCAGAAACACATGTACATGAATAGCCTATCTAGTGAATGGACATGGCCATTCATGACAATTTAATCAACCTCATCCTTTATTTATTGGGTTTTTGTTCGATTAAGGGAGCTCAGTAGCTCAGGTGCCTACATATAGGCTACTATAAGCTATAATTAATCTGTAATTATAGCTATAGAAAGAAATTAATAACTTATTCAGAAACTGTAGGCAGGGGTGTGTCCAGACTTTTTAACTGGGGTGGCCCAAGAGGGGCACTGAGGCAATGGTGGCATGCAGTCGATATGTCTTTCACGTAGCATATTGACTTGAAGAACCAACGTGTGTGCGTGCACATTCAAGCATCAAAACTGCCCCCCCCCCCCATTTTTGTCCCCACTACACATGTCTACTAAAATTTACTGACATTACAGTGTTTAAAGTTCAATTTTAAAGAAAAATAGACCTACCAATTATAACAGAGAGTGGCATCATACAAACGTAACATTAAGCTTCCGTCTTTTATTACTTTGAGAATTTGTACTTTAAAAAGATATTTTAAATATAAATAAAGAAATGGCTCATTTGAAATTAGAATCACAGTATAACGTGTCAAAAAAATAAGAATTCAGAAGCCTGACTAATCTAACAAAAACAGGACAACACAATAATAAATAGCAAATGTTTGAAACATTTACTTTAAAAAACTAAGCAAAACTTACAAAATGCTTTTACTGCTTCTGTTCTAGACTGAAGTGCACCTCTACTCCTCATACATACCAGTCAGGCCCAAGCAAGACGGGAAGAAAACAAAAATCTGGTAAGCACGAGGGGAAGCGTGCATTGAATTTGTACCAAAGTAAAGCGTAAATATGAAGTGTACAGCACTGTAAAGTTGTCCTTGTTTTCACTGTTCAACATGGATTCAACTAGCTGCTTGCTAACTTGTTTGTAGCTTGTTTGGCTAACAGAAAGAAGGTCCAACAGCAATCAGCTGAACAGAGCATATCGCCACCTACCGCAGCAGAGAGGGACAATAAACCAGTTCTCCCTCCATGCTTTTGTACTGGGACGAGGACAGTAGTCCAATTAAAAAGCCTAATCAAGCTTAAACTGCAGCTCGGCTTAACTGTGCCTGTAAACGTACTGAGTGTTTCCTTGAGCCAAATTCCAACTGAAGGAGGTGTGATTGATAAGTTCATGGCTTGTGGAAAGAGATGAGTTGTACAGCTCTCATTACATGTATGTGCAGACAAACTCTTGGGGTGATCACACAGACAGTTGGAAGTTACTAACTTTTCAGGTATTTCTGTTTTGGGTAACTGACACTGTATTCATACAGTCATACTCTACCTCAGTCTCGCCCAGTGAGGTGCACGGGGACGTGCAGGCAGCACTGCTGTGTGGCCGCCCTTCTTACAGCATGAAGGAGTTTGATGTTGAATACATATGTGGCAGAAAAACATTAATGCAACAAAGTCGATATCATCTAATTTCTCAGATGGTGCTGACATGTAAATTTAAAATATGTAAAACTACAATGTCAACTTCAAACTTTCCGCATAATCAAAGAGTTTGCTGTGTTAACACTTCTCTTTCTACCTTCAGCCACAAACTTATCAACCATGCCCATCTTAGGTCATCAGTAATGCAAACACAGTATTTCCTCCTGTTCCTGCTTCACATTAAAAGCATTAAACTGGCGAAACATGGGGTTGTTTCTATCATGAAGAAGTCATAACTGCTTTGCATAATGTATTTGTCACAGCACATGGACAACAACTGCCTATCAAGTTTTTGTTTTTTTTTAACAGTTTTTTAGTTGAGTTGTTCAACCCTTCACTATGAATAGACTCACTGTCAGATTAATGATTGTCGATGACAGAGCAAAGAAAAAGCTCAAGTGAGAGCAATGTTTCAAGGACCCAGGGAGAAAAAAAGATAAGATTTAAGTAAAGAAAAACTGAGACACCATAAGAAAAGCCATTTTATAATTCATAATTTAAGTTTCTTGTACCTTTAAGTTACATTTACGCCATACCCTGAGCTGGAATAACAACCAGTTATGGAAAATTTGTTAAATATTTGACTGATAAATCACAAATGAAATACAAACTGTGTTACACTGTCTTGTTTCTATTAAATTCATTTGGAGTTTCCCCTTGAATCAGGCTGTAGACACACATTCAAACTGAAGAGACTGAACACAAAAACACTCCAATGATTTCGAACCAGTAATCTCTCCCACATAGAATTCTGGCTCCTAACCTGATTATGATAATGGCATGAATATTCAACAGCACTGGCATAAACTCTAAAACGATTACTTTGAAAACTTTGCAGCTGTTGCAGCTGATTTGACTCCTTCACTTGGAAGCCGTGAGCTGCAGAAATGCCACACACACCTGAACCGCTATACACTGCATAAACCTGCACATGAATGTTCAGCAGGCGCTTTTGTCAATGCAAAATTTCTTTCATATTCCAGGGAGGAGCTTTTCAAATAGAGGGCATTACCAACTCACTGATGCACTTCATTTCCATGATTGGAAACACCTCTGTTGATTCAAATTTATTAATCAGGAGAAGTGAAATATTTCCTCCAGTATTTATGGAAACAGTCTAACTAAAGACTGAATCCCATCTGTAGCCGAAAGTGATGTATAGCTGTCTTGATTGCTTATTGATGGAAAGCGTATGTCAATCTATACAATTATTAAAATTAAAAGTGTTAATGAAGAAGATGAGTGTGTAATGAAATCCTTCACATTTGCATCAAGAGGGAAAAGTTGGCAAATGAGCTTTTTACTTTTCGCGGTATGATTATGCAACAATTTTTTCTCTAAACATTTCCGTCTTTCAATCATCAGTACTGGACTTACTGTAGTCTGAGCCAACAAAACCTGAGACTACAGGTTAACTCTCATGACACAAAGTAAAATGTGCTTATTTAGCTTCATGAAGACTGCATCATTGAATTCAGAAATCATTGTATCTTGGGTCTTACTTGGGTCCATATTCGAAGTCACTAGGTCACAACCCTTCCAGTGGACCTCATGGGAACTTATTTTGGAAAAATTTGTACAGTAGTGAATGGACATAGACAAGTGATTTTACTATCTTGCTTGAATTACGCTCTCATCCTCAGATATGATGTTTGTAATTTTAAAAGATAATTTTACAAATCAATGAAGTCACAGTTTGTCATAAAGAAGTACCACTTAAAGGAGAGTTAATATACTCATTTTCAGGTCTTTCATCTTGATTTTGGACTCCTATAGAGCAGCTAAACACAACTGACTCAACAGTAAAGTCTGTAGATCTTCAGAAAACTGAGTCGCACCCTCTCTCTTCCTTCTATTTTCTGCATTCTCTAAAAAACGGTCTGTGTCAGTTACTCCTCCCCCTTTCCTACATGTGCACCTCTGCACTACACTCACACACACAATAAACACCGCCGGGACACTGATAAAATGTTACTTACAGCTCACACTTCTCACTCTT
>JAPZDX010000014.1:13464764-13475652 GCA_029783625.1 Naso annulatus | reverse complement strand
ATGCAGTATGAACACGCTTATTAATGCATTATATGTGATTTTGGTTAAGGTTAGGGTTAGGGTTAACCCTTACTTTGCTTATAACAATGATTATACAGCACTACGGGCACAATATAATGCATTATAAGTATGTTCATAATACATCATTGATGATGCTTTCAGTTAAGTGTTACCTATGTTTCATTATACCGATTACCTGGCGGCATATGAAGCTGCTTAATGCATTAAGTACAGATGTTTGCGTGCACATGATGCATTACTGCAATGCTGACGCATGAATGCATATTTAATACTTCTATGCTTTTACTTAAGTAAAATTTTGATTGCATGTATTTCATTTATAACAGAAGATTTCTTGAGGCCCTTGAAAAGACATTCCATGTTATCTATTTTGATGCATTTGTAGACACATATGGAGCACTGTTTGTCTGATGCCTCTTTAAATTGCTTTTGTGACACCATCCACCTCTTTGCACAAAGTCCAGTTCAGTAAATCACACCGTGGCGTCTGTTGATAGATTATCAATAACTGATGGATGAGAGAACAGCCGTTAAACTAAAGCTGAAGACAAAAGATGAAGTGTCACAAGTCTTGGCCAAATAATGTGCGATGTAGCTGACATGATGACTGAGAATGACCGAGGAGCCACATGTTGTTATGACACTTAACGTATGAAGTTTCAAGAAAAGAGTTCTGTTGCAATATGATGAAGAAGAGAGAACAAGTCGAAACAAAAACAGTGAAGTTGTGTTTCAGAAAACCAAAATAATGATCTCAAAGATGCTTTAAGTTGATGGGAGCTCCATGCGGTCGTGTATTGTTAATGTAAAGATATTTTGCCCACTTTAAATAAAACAGTGCGTCCTTGGTCGAACTGTTCAGCACTCTGCATGTGCAATGAATGTTTGCGACGCAATGTTAAAGTAGACTTCATGTTCAGAGCTAAAAAAAGACTGAAAACAGCTTGTATAGCTCCTCCTGCATAGATGATGAGTTTATGTGATTTATGTAGCTATATGTGTAAAAGAACTCGAAGACCTTCTGCCCTCTTGCCACCCCTTTTCTCTTTTTCTCTGCATTATCTTTTCTTTTCAAAATGTTCTCTCCGTCTCCCTGGTGCCCTGCAATCCAAAATAGCTGTTACTTCTGCTCTTTGTCTTGCTCTTCTCCTCTCCCCTCCATGTTCATCGATTCTGCCTAGAAAGGGCAGGGGACAGTGTTTCCCTGTGGGGCATTCTGGGTAATAAATCTTATTCCTGTCTAACATGCAGAGGCTCATGGGAAGGTTCTGGCCCACTTTTCACCCAGACAAATATATCCACCAAATGGAGGAAAGTGGGCCGAAAAAGTAGCAAAGAGGTTTACCTGAATAAGTGTGTTTGTTGAAAGGCAGCAAGTTCTTCATTCCCCAGTATAGCAGCTTCTCATTCTAAGACTGAGAGCTTGTTTACAAATTCGACATTTTTTATTGCTACTTCCAAAAGTGTCAGTAAATGTAAAGTGTGAAAAAAGTTACTTCTAGTTGCAGAGGTTTGTCCAATACTTTAGGTAAATATTTTGAATTTTAAACTATTTCTTTGGGCTATTTTGACATTTTCTATTACTTTTAGCTAACTTGCCCAACTTCTACTTTTTATTCCTCAATCAAATTAACTGCTCCAGCCATTACTTTTAGAAAACTTTTTCAGTGTATCTTCTTTCAGATTTAAACAAAAACAGATGCCAAAGTGAAAACGAACACAACAGCATGATCAACAGTCAACCAAACATCAAACAGAGGAGCAACTGAAGGAGGTACAGTTAACAACTTGTAAATATGGTTAATATGATGTTTGCAAGGAGCCCATGTACGAGGGAAAAAATCCTCAAAAAACAGGGAAGATGAGGAGACACAGGTGAAACACATTAGGGCAGAGCAGGCAATCCCAGGAGGGACACTTAACAGGATGTAATACAAGACAGCTGTTAACAAAATAAAACTGGAAACACAGGCAAAGATGAATCAAAACTCAGGAAGCTTGACAAAATAAAAAGGAAAATAAAATGAAACAGGAAATAATTGAGTTGAAAACACAAACCATGACATTTTTATCCATTATTTATTACGTATTTCATCCCTGTATTCAAACAGTTAAGACTTCTTTGCTTGCTTGCTGATTCATTTCCATTCACCTCTATGCTACCCTCTTGCTACAGAAAGTAGCAGTTATTTTTTTTTTTTACATCTTTATGCAACAGTTATCCTGTATGTATGTGTGCATTTCAATATTTCTATCATACTAAAACTTCTCATATCTTGTAAGCTATATAACTGAATAATAAGTGGCCTGAAATAGCAGGTTAGGAAGTCTGGTCATTACAGCGTAAGGCGAAAGTCACAGCAAGACCAGAAGAAGTTATGACTCACTTCCTTGAAAGTACCCATTCTTTGTTAGTCTGCCTTTCACAATACTCTTCTAAGTTTTCTTAGACCTCTTTACCCTCTCATTTCTATTTGTCATTGAGAAGCAGGAAAGAGCGAGCCCAGTGTGCATCACCAGGGACAAAAATACACTGAGATCCACCTCTGATAGCAGCTGTTATGCTGAGAATTAGGCCAGGAGAATAAAGCCACGTAATGATCGTGTCTTGTCGCAGATTTGTGGGAGAAGAGGTGCTTATTTGTGGAGCACGTAGATGATCACTTAAAGCAAGTTGCAGCACAAACGCTGTTGCATGGAAATGAAAGTGCACTTTGGGAAAGTAAAGTGAGATGAGCCTGTCAGATTTAGTTATGAGAAACTGGAGCACCAACTGTCCAAAACAGGAGGAACATGCATCCATTTTCCACAGCAGGTTGCTCAGTGCATTATCTGCTAAGCACAGTGCTGGACAAAGTATTAAAATTTTTAACTTTTGACTGTAAAAGTTGCAGTATTACAGTGAAGACAAGTAAAAATCTGCTTTTAAGAAAAAACATGCACAACAGTTAGCATACACGTAAATGACCAAAGGTACATCTCATTTTGCAGAATTGTTCATACTATATTACAAGATTATAATTAGTGATGCATTAACGTGCACGTAATCTTTAATGTTACAGCTGGTAGCAGTTGAGACAATCTTTTCATCTAATTTACCAATCAAGGTTTAATCAAGCTAAGATGAGACGTGCAACCGAGTAAAGAGATGCGAGTGCAGGATGAAAGAGCTTTTTCTTTGTGTTTTGACTGTGTCATTTTCCCTGCAAGTTCAGTCTATAAATATAATAACTTTTATTTTGTTTGTACAACACGTGGACATGGCAATGGTTTTTTAAAAATCCCCCAAAATGGCATTTTTTCCTCCCACAGTATGAGCAACCATAAATGAGCATCACAGTGGCTGGGAGCTTTATTTGCACACCTTTACCTTTGCACATGTCATTGTCCAGGAACTGTTCTCGTATCTTGTACAGTTCAGCTGCATGTGGCCTCGGTAATCTTCCTGCCTGAATGCGTCATAATAATTAAAAATGGAATATATAGTCTGGAGAGCAACCATTTCTGTGGGCTCATTAAATTTTAATGGTTTTTCAGAATGGGAACGGGGGGGAAATTACGTAAGCGACATCACACTTTGGAAGTCACACAGCACAAACAATATTAGGCGTCACTTCCATGTCGGTGAGTCTATTTTGAGATCTTCCTCCAGAGATATGCTTTTTTGCATACCCTTGGAACAAGTTTTCTTCATATACTTTGTCTAAAGCCTGTGAACTCTGACCTCTACCAAACAGATACAAGAGCCCCTCCTAAAAGCAGTGCATTTAAAAGCGCTGAGGTTTGTTCCATGTCACTTTTAAAAGAAATCCTGGGTTTAAATTCTCCTGTGTTTCCATTTTAGACACAGTTCATTTCCTCACAGCTGCCCACAGGAGACACAGCACCGTGCGCCCTGATACACTGTGTGTCAGAAGCTCACGCAATTAGCCTGGAAAGCCTTCTCTCTCCACGAAGTTCTCATCTCTCCATTTGCAACTTGCGTGAGCTATTTTTGACTGCCTCACTGGTGATGAATACCTCCAAAAAAACAAACCAAAAAAAAAAAAAAAAACCCTCAAAACATCCGTATTTGTCAGGAGCCTTTTGTACTTTTGCCCTAAGCTGAAGGCGAGCTGGTTGACTTGGCACTCTGATTAATCACATCAGAATGTCTCCTTTCATTTAGCAGCTTTTCCCCCATGCTTAGTCACATTGTTTTCCACACAGTGTTCATTGTTTTCATACAGAGACGTTTTGACAGTTGAAGAGATATGCCGCCTCGCTTGAAAGTACAATGTGATCAATAGATATCATTGGCTCGCGCTGTCATTCTGCATGCATAAATAGATTTTTGTAAGAGAAATAATAGTCACAACCGTAAATAAAAAACACACATACTCAGACATTTAGACATGTAGACATGAAGGCTGTTGAATGGAGAACATTTTTAAATGAAGAAAGTTGTTAAAGTGGAGTTAAAGTGTCCTCAGGCGGAATACTGAACCCAAAATTGCTCTCAATGGCTGTTTCAGTGGTGTGTTAATATGTTCCTGATTAGCAGGTTGGCACCTGCCGTCAGTGTGTGAATTTTTGTGCGTAGGTGGACAACTACAAAGTAAAAGCGCAGTCCAGTTAGTGTAACTTTACCATTTACAACTAAAGCCTTGACAAAAAAGTCAAGCTGCAGTTTACATCCATGTCTGACCAGACTTGCAATATATGTAGTGAAGACTTTGAAGGAATTAAACAGAAGTGTTTAATTATAAAAAAAAGTAGCAGCAGTAGTAGTGGTAGTAGTAAATTATAATTAAATTTACATCATGGAAAAAATTTCCATCGAGAAACGTCTTGTTTTCAGTTACGGACTATTTTTAAAGAGGAGTGCGGAGGATGGAGAGTTTCGTCACATGGTGCAAAGACAATCATCTAAAGCTCAATATAAAGAAAAAAATCAATGAGCTTATGGTGGATCATAATGCTTCAAATATAGATGCGGCTGCAAAAAAACTGCAAATTATAAAATGTGAAAAATCTAAACAGTCAGCACAGTTTCAAGGTGGACACCCAGTTAGCGTCACCCACTCAGTATTCCACCTTATGAGAAATATGGATACTATCTCTTCTTCTGTTTCTGAGTTATGGTGCTCAATAATGGCCAGAAGAGGGTTTTTGAAGAAAAGTATGATGTCACAGTAAGATCGACCTTTGACCTTCTGAATATAACATGTCACTATTTCATCTGTTCATGCAATTAGACATTTGTGTGCAATTTAGTCACATAGTTAACATATGAATTCTGGAGTTATGGCCAAAAACATGTTTTGTGATTTCACTGAGACCTTTGACTTTTTAATCACCAAATTTCTAATCAATTCATTAAAAGCTGACATTTCTGAAATTCCCTTCAGACATTCCTGGGATATTGTGTATGGAGGCATAAAAATCTTTCTGGATCCTTACTGCCTTTTGCTTTAGCTTCAGCACTAAGCGGAAGCTTTCATTTAACGGCAACAACACACACAATTCTGTCATGCCATTATTCCTGTTAAAAAAATTCCTGAATGGACATGAAAAAAAATCAAGTCATCCTTAGAGTATATGTGTGTGATCTTTTCCTGTGGTGATTCTCAGCATCTTCAGTGCTGAGGAGAGTATTAATATCGAAGGTTATTATTCATTGATTTACTGGTTGAGAAGAGTACAACACTGTTACAAAACTCCCTGAAAAGCTGTGTATGATCAACGATTGACACAATAATTAAAGACTGCGAAAATACAATTCTATTTCAGCATCTTAAATCACTCACGACCCCCAAAGTATTTCTTTATATTGAAAGCTGAAGGTTAGACTCCACTTCTTTCAGCGCGACTCTTGCCCCAGGCTTCTGACTGTCAGCAGAAATTAATCGATTGTTAAGTCTAACTCTACCGCTCTAACGACAGGAGTCCTGATTGGTCACCACCTTGGGAATACTGTTCACGGCTGCAGCCAGAATTGGCTGCCGCTGGCTGTGCTGAAAATGATCACAGCAGATTTAAGAATGTTAAAGGGTGCTTTTCCATGCACAGGGCCAGGATGGGTTCCCGGTATGCAAGGTCACCGGCGTATGAGCCTCGCTGCTTACACGTCTGCATATTCAATCACCGCTGCCTAATGAGTTGTACAAATTTAATCATGTAGAAGGTTGTTTAGCTCGCCACCAGGTCCTCATTACACTGTGAGAAGGACAGGGTCTCATTTTTACACCGTCAGCACACGAGTCTTTTGCATGAAAGCACAGAACTATAACCCCACTTCAAAAAGCCATCATCGTTTTTATTCTTCATGTCCTCAGTAGTGTGTGTGTGTGTGTGTGTGTGTGTGTTGTGGTTAATCTCATGGGCACACAAAAGTTTTGGATAACCGTGCATTAGTCACACTGATCTTTTAACCATATTTGCTGATCATTTCATCCCCTGCATCCCTTTTAATGCTGTCATGTCCACTTTTATGTTGCTGTTTTGACTGTCCTAAGACATATAAATGAATATAATGACTTCATGTATTTGTGTTATAGCCTGCAGTAAAATTATTTTTGCAAATGTAATTCTTTTTTTTAACCGCATGTTTCTCAAAATGTGTTCAGCAAAATGGTTGACATTAGTGTGCTGAATTGCTTTCATGCTGTTCCTGTTTTGTTAAACAAACCCGTCATCTCCAAGCCCGTTCTAACACGTCTCGCTGCGTGGCAGTGCTGTTTATTTATTCAAGGGTTTGCTAAAAAGGCAAAGTTCCTGAGGGAACAGTGGCTGCTCACTGTGCGTACGTCTGCTTGTTTGCATAAGTGCTTATGTGCGTGACTGCTGGGGTCCCCAGAAAGGACATGTGTATTATGGTTTGAAGAATATGTACTTTTGGATGCCAGTGACGACCCTCGAGTGGATATTTTTATATTTTTACACCGAAACATGTAAACTAAAAGTGCTTTATGGTATTGTCTCATTGCACTCTTTGTTACAGGTATAATCCAATTTTTAATATATTTAGAACAAATTTTTTGGACACTGAAGTTCTTTCACTTCTGCCAATCCATCCATCGATTTGGTGACCCCTCCATCCATCCATCTGTTTGTCCGTCTATCTATCCATCCATCCATCCATCCCTCCATTTGTCTGTCCATCCATCCATCCGTCTGTACCATCCATCCATTCGTCCGTCTGTCTGTCTGTCCATTCGTTTGTACCATCCATCCATTGATCCATTTGTCCATCCATCCATCCATTTGTCCGTCCGTCCATTCGTCCATCTGTCCATCCATTTGTACCATCCATCCATTGATCCATCTGTCCATCCATCCATCCATTTGTCTGTCCATCCATCCGCCCTTCTGTCCGTCTATCCATTCGTCCGCCCATCTGTACCATCCCTCCATCCATCCATCCCTCCATTTGTCTGTGCATCCATCCATCCTTCTGTCTGTCTATCTGTCCATCCATCTGTCTGTACCATCCATCCATTCGTTCATCCGTCTGTCCATCCGTACCATCCATCCATCCATCCAACCTTTTCTTATCCAGTACTTGGTTGCCGTGACAACTGGATGATCGGAACCACCATGGTCTCTTTCTTCCAGTATCATTGCTCAGCTCCTCCTAGGAGATCCCAAATGCTCAGACACCACCTGGCCAACATGTCGTCTCCCAGTGTGTCCAAGCTGTTTGCCTGACTGCTCTCAGAGGAAGAAGCCTGTTCCATCCGTACCAGGTGCACTAACCAGCTTTTGAGAAAGTACATTATAAAGACTTTTTAGTAAATGCAAAGATTTGCTTTGTGGCTTAGCTCACTCCTCTCCAACATGTTGCCAAAGAAAGACATCAGCAGCAGCAAACAAAGCAAATTCCACCTTAATGTCACAGACGTCTCCAGACTTGGGCTGCATTTTGATATCCTCCCGAATAACAAACATTACAGAGATGAGGACCTCGTTACAGTCTAGTGCTGTAAACAGTAACAAGGCTAGCAAAGCTCGCTGTCCACTGCGGCTCGATTGCCAGATTCTAGTGCTGCAAAACTAATCAAGAAAATTAAGAAGATATTCTGCTGCAGATATTAGGCATTACCCTTTTGGCAGAGGCTTGCAGAGAAGCACATGCACACTCCTCACAAATGCAATGGGCTGTATGGACATGTAAACAAGCTGACTGGCTGATCCTGCTGACATGTCTGTAACATTAAAAGATAAAGCATAAATGTCATACTCAAAATCCATACAAGTATGACACAAGCAAGTTTAGACAGCATGCTTTGGTTTAACAAGTCTGGTTAACTTCAACCCCTCAGATCAAGAACAGCAAACAGACGCTTCGCTAAGCTTTTCCAGGAGAGACAATCCCAAAGAGGGCTCTTAACAATGTTGAGCCAAACATTAAAGCTTCACTGAATGTCTGTGCAGCTACAACAGAAGTGTTTATGTGTACGACACATTAGTGGTCAGCTGTACTTTCTGCATTCTCACCACGGATCATCACTTCCTTTTTCACATGTGGTCTGTCTGCTGTCCCAACGGCCTCGGTGTGCCGAAGAAAATGGGTCAGACAGGCAGAGTGAAGAGGGACAGAGACCCAGAAACACACAGCTGGCCTCAGCTTGCTGCTTCGGTTGCAGACACACACACATGCACACACACACTCCTGTGCTGAGGGAAAAGGCTGCTCAGAGCATTGGGGAAATCAATCGTCCAGAAGAAAACGACTGAGCTGCAGATGAAGATCTGATTTTCCTGAGGGAGGCAGGTGTGTCAGGGACTGTGTGTGCTTGCATGTGTCCAGTGGGGGACTCAGTGTTTAATAGCCACAACTACAGACACAAGGAGTACTCTGATAATGAAAAAGTAAAAATAGCATAACTACAGTATAGCAGTTTAGAAAGTACAAGTAAAAGTCCTGCATTCAAATTTTTGCCCCAGCAAAACTACAAAAGTATTGGCATTAAACATATAATAAAAGTACCAAAAATAAGACTACTGAAATGTAATGGAATAGAAGTATTAAGTAGCAGAAAGTGAAAATATTGGAAGTGTCTGTTACATCTTGCTCACTTTCCGGATTATTTCATAATCTTCCCACTTTGTCACTTAAGATGACAAAATCAATTAAACTCATTTATTTGATTTTTCAAATTACACACCAGCTGCTTTTGCACATGGAGCCTAATATGTGCAGTCAATATTGACTCAAATTCAACATTTGAAATGATACACATCACAGTCACGTCAGACTGTTTAATCTCCACAGACGTATGTGTTTCCAACACATATGTCCTGATTGTATTAATAGTAACTCGTCAGAATCGGCGCCAAGATCAAGTCTGCCGTGGACAGATGGCACTTCCCCTGTAAGCCACAGCTTTTTAATAAAGAGCACGGCGTAAAGAGTCCAGACTGCGGGAGAAATGAACCAGGCTGGAAAAAATTGCAAGATAAAGAGAACATATTGGGCGTATGCAACCAAACAAGTCAGAACACTGTAAAGCAGAAGAGGAGAAAATGTCTCCGTAGAGGTTTGAGTCACAGATCTTAAGCTCGGAGGATCACATTAAACTGACAAATTCACCTCACTGAGTCCTTTTTTAACCACGGTTAACTGAATTTCCGATTCCCCTGTTTGGATTTCCTGCCAAGTGTGCAGGCTGGAGTATTTTTGGTCCTCTTTTATTAACTGCCAGTTTAGATGTGATCCATCTTTAGCGATCCAGACTGGAGCATCTCTGACGCTGATGATTATGTAAAGGCTTTCAGTGGGATACATCCACGAGGGACCTGTCGTTTATACATTTCTACACAGAAATGGATGCCAGCATAACACTGCATTTAATTTAGCGCTGAATGTATATAAAAGATTTTCACGTAAATGCTTTCAGAGCCTCATTAAAATGATTTTGTTTTTTATTAGCTATTCTTCTGGCTCCTGATCCCCTGCTTTCTCAATCACTTCCATTTCTGAAAACTCATTGTCTTTTGGAGATAAGAGAGCAGCGATTAACTGAGAGATAAATCTCTGAGTCATAATAAGAGAGCAGCCATCAGTGTCAGTGCCGAGCTTCTCCTCTAACATTGCCCTAAATGCTGCTCATTGGATGTCCTTCCTATGCCACCAGCTTCCAGGATTTATGTCATGTCCTTCAGGATTATGAATCAAAGCACAATATAGGCTTTATGAATTAGATCTGGAAGGGATGTTATAAAGTTGTAAAGATTGCAAAAGGGAGCATTTTGTTCTCACATGAACACAATGTCAAAGACCATCTTTAGCCTCATCTGATTCACTTCTATCATAAATAACATGCACAACATACTTGTCCAAATATTCACAAAACAAACAAACAAAAAGACGAAAATCAAACAAAAAATAAAGAAGGATTTAGTCTGTGTTGGTGAATGGTTATCCTACTGCTAAGTGCTTTATAAGCAACTTGACTTTTTGAGTTTAGGGTTAGGGGTTAGACAATTCACCTCTCATATAGCATACACGAGCATATGTGTTACTTTATTCAAGTCTTTCTGAAACCTTCAACACCCAACAACAAACTCTGTTTTGCCATTGCTTTGAGTACAGATTGAGGTCATCATTATACAACGAGTACATTTTTACTAAAATTCTATTACGTCTATCATAACATTTACTGTAATAAAATAATTTACACCCTTTTAGATAACTGTATTAGTCTCTATTACGGCTTTATTTTTTATTATTTCAATTGTTTTTTCTCTGGCACTCTCTATGTCTCTGTGCTTATTTTGTTCTTGCTGCAACAACTGAATTTCCCCTCCAGGGCTCTATCAAGTCTTATTTTATCTTATCTTAGATTTTCAGAACCATGTCTAAGCTTTCAGAATTTTCTATTTC
>JAPZDX010000014.1:13435718-13448437 GCA_029783625.1 Naso annulatus | reverse complement strand
GTTCTCTAACATTGTAATTCTTTTATATTTGTTGTTCTGTAAACTACATTTTAGCATTATGATACCATAACTGTCACTGATGCCCACAAAAGCAGACGTGCAACTAAAGTTGACTATTTATATCTGATGTAACCCTTACAAGATCATGCATACTCTAAAGATCATACATACTCTTGACTTTCTTCTCAATATTTTCGAAGCAAATATAAGAGTCACAGGTCTAAATAGCTCCAGCTGTTTTGTTTTGTTGTGGTTATGCTGATTTTTTGCTGTTTGACGACATAACATGCAGCCTCCTCGGTGAAAGAAAATCACAAATTTGTGATACACAACAAGGTGGTGGATTTGTCCTTTATGCTGGAGGTGAAGAGCTGGAAGAATTGAAGCATGCGGGAGATGACAGATGCTGGTGGGCGGCACACGGCAGCACCCAGCTCCAAAATACAGGGATAATGTTTTCTCTGAGTGTTGATTGTATGAATGAGAATGAAAATATGCGGCTTCCTGAGGTCACACTTTATTTGGAGCGACAGCAGGATTCTTTGTGATTAACGGAATTTAAATGTGACTTCTGAATTCAAGCAGAGAAACAGGACAAAGACGGCGTTTGTGGCCATCTGAGCCACGTGGCTTTTTAATTGAGCAGACAAGTGCCTGAAAATTATGATCACATCTTAAAATGTTGTTTATCTTGGCTCAGACAAACGCCTGCTTCTCAGAAACTTATTTGATATTTGGGTTTGGGTGGAAAACTTACCAGTATTTCAAGATGCCTTTAATTAGACTGCTGCATGCTTCCACAGTCTTTCCAAACAGCTATTAAACCCACACATTCTGCTGTCTTAGTACATCTTGATAGATGCTATAAAATCTTGTAGCATACTGTATGTTAAATTGACATTTTGGCCTAAAGATGGCATGAGAGAAAAGTTAGATAATGATTAGGGATTTTTTTTAAAATTGCTTTAGGAGAAAGTGAATGTTATCAGTTCATTTTGTGCCAATTTTCTTATCAGATTTAGACTTTTTCTTACGTATTTCAACACCAGAGGAAATATTTGGAGGTAACATAAATGCTGTAAAAGCGGATTTGATCAAATCTGGCTGTCACAGCAGTGCTAGAGAGAAGGTCAAAGTGTTATTAGACTCATTATAAATCACGCAGAGCAAATTTTATGTGGCGATCTGCTCAAAAGCTTTGATGTTTTGAAAAATAATTGTAGAATCGAATTAAATTAAACGAATTTTTGTGTAGAGGGTGCTTTTAGTCAGTGCAAGACACAGGATTTGTAGTACCTCACATGAACATACAGTTCTGTCTACTGGAGTCTTTTTATAGACTTTACTGGATGCTCGTCTGTTCAGAGGAAGTCGGTTGTGTTTTGAGTTAGAGACACTGCAAAATGCAGCACAAACAGGCATCCTCCAGCTTAATAAGCCATCCATGCTGGAGACAAAAACACCCACGTCTAACAAAACCAGAAAAAATGTTTCACGGTATTATCAACCAAAACAAAAATTTGCAATCAAACACTCAGTGAGTGCTTTTACTGTACAGTAGCTCTGCAGGAGGGAATGTGATGCTGGTTTCTAAAACAAGAAAAAGATTTTAAAGCTCTACTATACTGGGATCATCTTGGTTGCTATAGCAATGGTGGAGGACGACCACTGTCTGAGAGTTTATGTCTGGCACCGACGAAATTTAGTGTCAAACCTCAGGCAGCGCACATACAGTACACACAAAGAGGTCTGGAATGTGTGCAGCGACCCAAAAACAGAGCAAGTTTGGGATAAACAAGGTTGTTTTTTTTAATGACTCCACTGTTCTTAATATACAGTAGGTTGTCTGGTGCACATTCACTTCTTCCTTGTGTGACTGATTCTCGAACACACACAAACACACTTGTTCGACTTCAAACATCCCTTCCTGCTTGTCTCCCCCTCTTTTTCTCTACATTTTTTTTCTCTCTCTGCCAAGCTCTCAAGCTACAATCAAACACTCTTTCACATGACGCCCGAGTCTAGATCTGAAGGAGAGTGGGGAACATCCCGTCACAGTCGAATCCCTGCTGAGATCACTGCCACTCTCCGAGCTGCCGACTTTTTTTTCAAATCACCGATTGCATTACCGGCGTCACGCCTGCAGCTGTTTTAAAAGACCCATCAGGAACAGATGAACGGGTCAAGGTACATCTGATGTTTTCAGAATGATTCATCTCTTGGTGCAGAGGCAGGAAACTGAAGTGATGAAGGAGTTTTGATGCTGTACAGTATGTTCCCTGTAGTGTTGGAATGAACAAGAAATAACATTACTCTGCAGTCTGCAATGAAGAAAAGTGTCCTTTGTTTACTTTGCATTCAACCTCTTGCAGAACACTTTGCTGTGCTGGTTTGCCCGCTTACACAGCTGAATTTCCTTTAACGAAAATAACATTAGGTGCTTTATGTGAAGACTCAGCAGCTGCAGCTTTTTCATTGTTTACCAGCAAAACAGATGTGTTCAGTAATGACATGCCCGCTACCGCTTTCCATCTCCAAAGAGCTCTGGAAAAGATATTACAAGTATTGCAGAATTTGGTTGAGGTTGTTCACTACAAGCAAAAGCAGATGTTTTAAAGGCTAGATGCTTAAAAGCTGGATGAAAATTTTAGAATCATCTCGCTTTATTAAAAAATATCTACACAATCCAGCTGCACTTGCAGTACGTGCAGCAAGAGCACCTGAATTATTTATTTTTCTTTGAGTTCGCTTTGATTCATACACCCCGGCAAAGCTACAAGGATTTGACAGCCTCTTTTTTCTACCCTACGTTTCCTTCTGTGATAACATCAGCTTTGGAGTACCAGTGCATTTTTCTGAGGAAGGTTCCGCTGGCACTTAACTTGAAATGTTGTCATATTTGTCCAAGCAATACATCAGAGAGATCACAGAGAAACCCAGGAATTGACAGCTGAGACGCGAAGACAGGATTCATAACACCGATCGGTCTCCCCGTCAGTCACACGGTCACCTCATGTTACCGACATTAGCCGTCGCTGAGAGAGCATAACCGAAGAGGATTTAACACTTGATCTCACAGAGACAGCTGCATCCAGAGAGATCACTTTCCTTGCCGTCCACGCTCTGGACCACCTACTGAAGGCTTAGCATCCAGATTCCTCCAGGCTACGGAATCAATTTGGTTTGGCTGATGGTCTTTAAAAAGCTGCAGCTAAGGAATAATCCAGCATTGCAGCATTGAAACTTTACAGGGTCAGGCCAGTCTGTTAAAACAAACTTTTTTCCTGCTAGTGCTGACAGTTGTGGAGATATATGTGTGAATTATCATTGCGTTGTTTCAGAAAAGACAAGCAGCTGTCGAGGGAAATGTTTTTTTTTAAGCTGCTACAAGAAAATGGCAGATTTCATAAGCAGGGCCTGACTATTTTGGGAGTCGATAACGATATCAATATTAGGGAGCAACAAAATTCCAATATTCAGTAAATTCGATTGCATGTGGTTATCAAATACTTGTGGCAAAGACATGTAATGGAAGCAGGATATGTTACATTTTAACAAACTTTATTCCAAACATCGGTGCACTGAACAGTAAACTCTTCACTCATAAATCTGGGGATACACTAACAGATTCTGGAAAAGACAGGGAATATGCACTGACTGGCTTCAGCAAAAAAAAATTTATGATGACTTTTAAACTGGGGATTGCACATCTAATGACTGTGTCAGATGAGGGATCACAGACTGCAGTAGAGAGGTGAGTTTGTGATCGGAAGATCACTGATTCAAATCCCCGACCAGTAGGCGTTATGTGGGTGGTGAAAGTGAAGGAAACTGCTCACCCCACCCGTATTCCGTCTCTAAGGGCCCCTTGAGCAAGGCCCCTAACCCCAGTATCTCCAGTGGAGCTGCTCAGTGGCCACAGATAAGACTGTCGCTCTACTGGTCAGCTTCCAGGTGTGAATGTGAAACTCTGTGTGCGATCAGGGGTCCCTGAAAAAGTGTGAAACCCTCCCTGAATGAATAAAGGTTTAAAAAAACAAACAAACAAAAAAATGCTCCTGTGAGGATAAAAGAACTCACACTCCAGTCCCGGTAATGTACCTAAAGGTTGCGCGCCAACCGCCATGAAACAGCAAAAGACAAAAAAGACGACGCGTAAGAAAAACATTACATGCTCCACTCTGCGCCAAGAGAAAAAAATGAAAAAAGGTGAAGCATATTATGGTGAAGTAGCAGAGATGTAGACGCAGGTCGTTCGAACTCCATGGAGTGCAGGGAGTTTTGACGTAAGCAAATTACATACCGTTTGGTAACGTTACATAATGTATCCCACCCATGACCCCACTTTCTCTGTGTTCATTGGCTAATGATGCTACACAAGCTGTTGAGTCTGTGACCAGCGTACACTACGCAACTGCAATAAGCTCAGACACATGTCAGGAGGAGTCTGCTCTCCTCACACACTTGCTGATTTCAGGCTTTACCCCTCATACACTTGGAGATTTCTGTGCCCACTTGCCACACCGACGGCTGCAACTAGTGATGACTGGCGCAGAGTAGGATTGTGAATCCTATGGAAGATCCTGTCTGAAGTCATGTAGTGTATCCCCAGCCTAAGTAACTAAATAGCAGAATTGCTATCTGCTGTAATTACACCATTTTAAGTCACTTGATCAAGCATCTGGCTTTAAAAACAATTTTAATATTGCCACATATTGCAGAACATATATTGGCCAATCACCAAAACTGATACATCGGTGATAGGAAAGTATTGGCCAATAAAGTCAGCAAACTGTTATATCTATCAGGTCCAGATCACAAGGGCTAAAAATGAAGGAAAGTGTGTGTTTTAATGATTTAGTCAGGTGTAACCTGTATTAAATACCTCCACTTCTTGACTCAGCCTGACTCCAGCATCTTCCATCTTTTCTGCTAACACAATCAGGGCTCTTACACTGCCACAAGGCTGCTGTAGCCCTTTAAGGACAGAGAACAGGCTATCACAAAGGACAAGCTTCCACTCAGTACACAAACCATGCATGTCATCGTTGACCTTTCCTTTCTCTTGCACTGTCTGAACCGATTATCTCTCCTCGGTGGCAGATACACCACAGCTTACCGCCGCTGTCTAAACTCAGCCTGATGAAAAAACTTGAGCAAACTTCTCCACTCTGACACAACAGCTGAGTGTGAGGAGGTGGTGGGCTGATAACTCCTCTCATCTTCGCTCCCATATTATAACCGCCCTTGAACTCATCCGCTCTTTGAGGGCAGCAGATAAATCCTATCTACAGATGTGTTAATTGGGCTTTCAGAAGGAAGTCAGCATAATAAAACAGTCAAGGGGCTCGCTGGCGAAGCAGACCAAAGCCTCAGGACATCACATGCGATTCGAGCTGACCTTCATCTAATGCACAGTCTGGGGACCATGCAAAGCTGGGCTGAATTAGCTTTGCCTACACTGGCAGAAAAAAATACCACCACAGTATTTCTACCTACCCACAGAAACACCCTGGAGTCGTGAGATGTGGTGCATAAATTTATTTCAACATATATTAACATTTTTTTTGTTTGTTTTAGTTAAAGACACAGCACATACAGTATTTACATGAGATTCTACAACGACATTTGCTGGCAGAAAACAGGTGGATCGTTAGATCAGGTTGAACTGGGTAACTAGAAGGCTACTGACTAGAGGTTCAGTAAAAGTTGATGTAATCTATTCCCGTCGTAACAGTCCATGAGGAGCAACACTGCACATAGTAACAACTGACTAGAGTCTCGTGACGCTAATGGTGCTGTGTCAATTTTCATGTTTGGGGTTAGATGTTTACATAACTATAAAGTAGGTAATGTTATAAAGTATCATAATGTAATGTGTCACATGATGTTGTGTGATGTCATGATGCACTATGGGTATTAAAGCATTGCAAGTAATGCACACAGGTAAAAAAGTACTTTTTTTGTTCCTTTTTAAAAATGTATTTCTACTTGTACTTAACTCTGTTTTTGAGCCATTAATCTTCCGTTTACTTTCATACATTTACCAAATACCTTTGTTACAACAAGTTTGCTCTGTATGGGTGATTGAGAGTAGTTGGGCGAGCCCATGAGAAGCACCTCTGCTGTAGATGCTTAGCTGCAGCTTCCTGGAAGAAAGAGAAGCACCACCTGTCTGCTGATCACAACACAATGATGATGATGATGATGATGATGATGAAGCAAAACTTTGCACAAGAAGCAGCTTCTAGCTACAATCCCTGTCCATGTGATAGTCTTACACCGAAATATAAAAAAGACAACAGTTACATGATAAAGTGCTTGCTGTCTCAATCTCTGCTTTTAAAAACGCCTCCTCTAACCTCTATCAGCACATCGAAGTAAGTTGAACATACTGTAGCCTAGAAGCTAGCTTGCTAATGCTACATTAGCTTTGCTCATGTTTAATGTGAAACATTAATCATTGATGTTATAATAATGACATTAACTTGTCTTGTATCTACAGTCTTGAGTTGGCCTTTGAAATGAAAGAAAAATTTAAAACCAATAAATAATAATTATTATATCTTAATAATAATCTTAGAGTAATATTCAAATGGATTGTAACTTATACTTGTACACAGGTACACAATGTAAACTTTGAGTTTTTCTTAAGTCATTTTGTATGGGAGTAACTGTACTTTTACTTGGTAATCATTTTTATTACTCTATTAACTGCTGGCTGTGTTACTTTGTGTTACATTGAATTGCTTTATGCGAAGTTGAGATTAATTGCGACACAGTAAGTTGTGCTGTGTTGACTTGTGTTATGTTGAGCTGTTAAGTTTGATTATATCACTTTGAGTTGTGTCAAGTTGTGTTGCATAACATTGTGTTGCATTGCACTGAGTTATCTTACTTTAGGCACGCTGTCCATCTAATCCCTGTCTTATCTTATCCTTCATTATCACACAGGCAGATGTAGGGCAGGACTAATTTACACTCCACTACAATCGACTGATGTAGTAGCTTCTGACAGATCCTCTGAGGCTTACAACACATCCCTTTTGACAAGTCTTCAACCTCAATCAGGTCACCTTTGCAGAATCAAGAGTGAGGATGGAAGGAGACAAGGAAAATGATGTGGACCATCGACAGCATCGATCATGCATGATGAGCTTGCTTAAAGACCGCTCTGTAAACTGGCTCATGAAATATAAGAAAGGGTGCATCTGCAAAAATGTGTCATCGAGGATAATAAGCTAAGCAACCGTTGTGAGGAGCTGTGGGCGACTGGGAGGAGGGGTTTGTGTCCACTTGTTTCATTTGGGCTCAATTAGACTCAGTTTTCAAGAAGAGGACAGAAGCTGGACAAGAAGAGCACCGGTGCTGTCACTATGGCGACAGAGCTGATGGGCTGTAATGGGAGGAGTGGGCAAATAAGGAAAGTGAAGAGAAGCACACACTTTCAAACCAACAGAGACAAACACACACACCTTACTGACATAACAGTAACACAATTCAAGCAAGGAAAATAACTCTAATGAGCAAAGCATGAGCTTTTTATACGCTTACATAATTAGCTGCATATCTTTGGAAGCTGGAGCTGTGCGCCAGTCAGGATCAATCATAGCAGAACATCAGCAGTTGACACGGAGGTCATCCCTCCACACAATTACCACCTGGGCTCTGTTATTAGACTCATACATTTTGAAGGAATTACCGGAGAGAGGCAGGAAGATTAAATTAAAGGTGAGCAAAAGGGGTTGCGACAACTTTTTGTACTGGGAGCTGTCAAAATTTATCAAAAATTAACTAGTGCGGTGTCATTCTGCAAAGGCCCTTCTACAGTGGATTCAAAGCTGGAGTAGGCAACATCTGGAAATCAAGTCAGCTACAGCACGAGACTCCTAAGGAAGCAACTCTGCTGCACCCTCCCCTCCCTGTTTTTGCTCTGGCTTGTGTTTTATTTGTGTTTGTTGTCGCTCTCTCTGTTAAGGCCAGTTTACACCAAAAAATTCCACAAAAACATTCATGAAGAGACAAAACGGTTGCAGGGAAAGTTGCAGCGGTGTAAACTGGTCCACCTCAGCTCGACTCAAGCTGACTGACAGTGTCGCCTGCGAATCTGCTTGTCAAGTAGGCAGTTCCAGGATATAAGGTATGTCCCTTGTTTCAGCATCAAATCAGCTCATAGTGACGTAACCTGTTGCTAAGAGGTGCACCAGAGAGCAGCCAATAGGAACAAGCACTCTCTGAAATGACCCAAGACTGGCCGAAAAGTGCCCATCATGGTCTCCATTTTATAAAGCCTGAATGCAGAGCCACAGAGCGGTGCAGAAGGTGAGTGTTCTTTCAACCTTATTTACAATATGCTGAAAGTTTGTTACGAAATTTTTGATCGATGGCACCAAAAAATAACTGCCTACCCCATTTTTAACTGATTGAAGACAGAATTGGCTGCAATCATGACAACAACAAAGTGTGATGACTTTACACAGAAAACACTTGTTGCTCAAGGTCACGGTGACGGGAAAATGCAGAATCCAGTGTCGTCTATTTACTAATTTGCTTGCCGAGAAAACGTGGTCCAGTTCATCTAAAACTCAAGACAACTAAAGAAAAAAGAGGAACAGCAGCTGCTACAGTGTTATATGTTGTGATAGACTCTAGTTCATATTTCTATATGATTAATTTGTTTCCATATACTGTACATTCTGTCATATTTTTGTTGCTACATACATTTACTGTAAAACCCTAGAACCCCCTTTCCCTGTCGTAGAAAATTTTGTACCGCTACATGGTTGAACTACCTGATATTACAGTGCACTCCTAGAAATATCAAATTATTTACAATACAGAGTTTAGTTTTCACCAAGAGTTCTCCTCCTGTACAAAAATGTTGTGCTTTTAGCATTTGAAACACACACACACACACACACATCCAAACACGCAGGGCAGGTAGAAAAGAAACAATAAAAAGACATTTCTTCTGCTCTTCTTTGTTCATCACCTTTTCATCACTCAGAAAATGTACAATCCTTGTTTTCTACTGTGATACATTGGAAATGAATCTCACTGAGAGCAGTTTGATGGTGGTAGATGTGTCTTCCAGCCATTCAAAACATTCCCATTGATAATAAAACAGGAAGTGACCCACTGAAGAGTCCTGAGGTGAGACCTATTACTGAGAATCTGTCTACACACCAACATGAAAATACATCTCGTGCAAACTGCTACATTAGGATTTCTTTTTTTTTTCCTTTGCAACGCTTTCACTTGAAAAAGTCTATGACAAATTTTATGCATTGGAAGTTGGCAGAAGAGTGAGAGATGGCGGTTAGATGAAGTTGCGTAGTTGCCCTCAGATCACCGGCCTCCAACTGAACATTATCACCGGATCAGATGAAGCTTTGGCCTCCCTGGAGCTTATAATTATTAGATGAATAAACACAAGTATAGAGACACAGAGTGATGAGCGAGAAAAGACAGAATCAGTTTTTATGGAGCATCTAATTATAGAATCATTAGCACCACTACAGTGTATGGGCAGAAAACACAACCGTCTTGACGACACAATGAGCTGTTAAGAGGAGTGACATCAGCGGACTCTTAAACGCTGCCTGCATGGCTTCTCAGCTTGGGAAGTAGTCTTTGGTCACAAATCAAAACCTAAACGGTGTGTGCCAGTGACAAGCTGTCCGAGTGTGTACCGCTGATTGATGATTTCCATTTCCACAGCCGGGGATGTGATCCTGAGCTTCTCTTTCATGGTTTAAGTACCTCTCCTTCTTCACCAGAATCTCTGTGATAGTCATTAACACCTCTTCACAGCTTGTTAATACTGTGAAAAGCGATCAAGTCTCCACTGCTAAAATTACTGTGGTCACACACAGATTTCAATGGCAGTTGCCATCACCATCTGGCTTTTGTTCTTGTCTCGGCCTGGAGACTGGTGCTCCTCTCTGGGAGACAGTGGGTCAGAGAGGACACTTCGTTTCAGAGGTGCTGGGCGCAGGCAGGATGTTCCTGGAGGGGTGGAGGGCTCGGGGTGTCTGTGAGTGGAACGTGATGAAGTGGAGGAAGAGGAGGAAGTGCAACTGCCGGTACACACTCCCGAGCTTGACCTCTCCCCTCTCTTGGCTCGACAAGATGCTCTGCGCCTGAGCTCACTGACTAGCTCATACTTGACAAAGCAGAAGACGTCCTTGACTCCACAGCGTTTTTCCGGCTCAGCGGCGAGCAACCTCTGAAACATGCGCAAGGCATCATCAGTGAAGCGCCGCCACTGAGATGGGTATGTTCCCACAGGACAGCCTGCTTTCTGCCAGCGCCGAAATTCCTCATAGAAGGCATCAGCCGGCAGTGCTGCCTCCCAGGGGAAATTGCCTGTCAGCATGCAAAAGACCAGTACGCCGAACGCCCACACATCCAGACTGGTGGTCACGAGGAAACCCTCGGCACGGCTGGCACGACACACTTCCGGTGCCGTATAGGGGATAGTGCCACTCACCCGTTTCACACGGCAGCCCACGCGTCTGGTCATGCCAAAGTCGGCCAGCTTGATGCGACGGCACTCGCGGTCAAATAGGAGAACATTCTCAGGTTTCACATCCCGATGCACCAGATTTTTGCTGTGCATAAAATCCAGAGCCAGGCCCAGCTGTTGCATGCAGCGTTTGACCATTTCCTCTGGCAGACCCACCTGAGAAGAAGAGAGAGTGGAGGGAAGAAGAAGGAGTTTGGAGACAGAGAGAGAAAAGTAGATAAGACTTATGATTAATGCAGTTTAATAGATGCAGTACATTGTGTAGGAGGTGAGACTATGGGAGGTGATACAGGAAAAAAGCTTTGTAGTGAGTAGGTTAAAGTGCCGTTAAAAAAGAATAGGTGATGGTTATTGAGCGAAGGAATGAAAGTGCAGGGTGAAAAGCGATGCGCTCCCAACAAAAAGGAAAACTGAAATAATAGAGTTCCCGCTCTGAGTTTCGCTGCAACCTTTTTTAATGAGTCTTTAGAAGAACCTTGAAGTCTAGCACTCCCAACTCTTCAACCGGAAAGCACTAAGGCAAAGCGAGAGCTCTGCGCAGAGAGGAAACCGGAATGAAGACAAGGCTCCAATCCCCGGAGAGCTTGTTAAAGCTACCGTGTCTGAACAAGGCAACTGATTGGAGCAGCTCTGGCTGCATTATGATGGCGATTGGTGGAAGGGAGGATGATAGCGTTACCTGTGGCGGAATGATGTCAAAAAGGTCCCCGGCGGGGGCATATTCTTGTCCAAACACATAGCTGTCTTCCGTCTCAAAAAGCACGTCCAGGACTTTGATAATGAAAGGGCTGCAGCTAAGTGAGCCTGTTAGACTGTATTCTCGCAAGAAACTCTTGAGCTTTGTCTTGTTCTTGGTTACAAACTTCAGCGCCATTTTGGTGCCTGAAAAAAAGTCAGACATCCAGACATTTTATGAGTAAGAAACATTTAAATTCATGGACAAACAGTTAACCTCTGCTTTATAAAAGCTCTACATCGGGTAAGTGTTCTGAACATTTTACTATTCGAATCACACCAAAGCACTTAAAATGAGTTGTGTTACCTGATACTCTACAGAGGGGGAGATATTTCTACCAGCTGCTACACTCATTCATTTAACATGTACAGTGAATGAACCTCACCTCCATAACGCACATACAGCCAGCTGGTCATGATCACAGCTGCAGAAATACGGAGGCTCTTTAGCGCACACACACTTCTAATCTCCACTGCCCTGTCAGCCTCTCTGCACTACTTTACAGTGCTTATTTACACTGCTCTCAGACTCAGACGGCTCACTAACCTTGATTTTTAAAACCGAGGATTACACTGTAGACCTAAAAAAAAATCCCTAACAAACTCTTTTAACAGCGCTGAAATTAATTTCTCAGCACTGCTGATCTGCCTTAACTGGTTATCATCAACTCTGAGCCCTGCTCACACAGTGTGGATTTAGAGATCTGGGATTCTTTTTTTGGATTTCTCCTTTAGGTTGACAGTCAAGAAATACTAAAATGAGAAAAGACCTTTGCAACACTTTGAACCACACTCACCCTGAGTCCGGTGTGCCACCAGGTCCACCTTGCCGTATGTGCCCTTCCCCAGCTCACGGATGTGCTCATATTGTTTGGCTACATCTGCTGCCGACAGAGAGGTGATGGCCAGGGCCTGCATGTCCTCCACGGGCACCCCTCCGCAGTAGCCCATCTTGGACGTCGGGGAGCCCCCGCCACTGCCCACCCGTCCTGGCCCGGATGGAGAAAGAGACAGGCTCGCCTTGACGCTGTGGGGCAGACTAAATGAAGAGGAGGGAAAAACTGCTCAGAGTCAGGTTTTCTTCTGCTATGTGATAGCAGGCGATATAAATTTAACGCAAGCATGTGTTTATGACAGAATCCTTTTTAGTGTCTTGGCGAACATCCATAGACTCTTGTCTGTACATCGTGTCCCAAAGGGTGGTTAAATCAAGAAGGCTTTAACAGACCTTCATTTCCATACAATCAATTCAGTGTAGGCACCAACAGGGGGGAAGTGCTTTCAGTAAATGTATTGGACTTCCTGCTGTCCCTCTAGATCACTCTGGCCAGCTTTCAGATATGGCTGGTCTCAGACAGCACTTACTGGCAGGCAGCTATGGGGAAAATCAATATGACCAGGTAGAAGGACTAACAAATGGAAACAAATAGAGAAAGCAGACAGCTTCGAGGTGTGT
>JAPZDX010000014.1:13365558-13376863 GCA_029783625.1 Naso annulatus | reverse complement strand
TAGCATTTGAGTGATGGCTGCAGCGTTACATCTCGAAATTTTGATATAACTTGTAGCTAAATCTACAAAGCTTAAAATTTGTAAAAGTAGAGCCACAGAGCCACTTAATATAATCTTTGCATTGCAAAGACTTTGCATTCGTGTCTGTGTGTAGATAGACAAATGTCAGTCATATTTTGGTAGAAACTGCTCATTTTTAATTTAGGCTGGAACGTCCTTTAAAATGTTTTTGTTCAAGAGGTAAAAACAAGTTAGTTGTAATTTCAAAGATGGAGTCCTTTTCCCCGGCTGCTGAGGTTCGCCTGGCGGTTGCCCAGTGTTTGCGGACCCTCACTACATCCACAGATGACAACGACATCATCACTGCTCTTCAGACGCTCCACTCTTACTTGGATGAAGGCGCAGAGAGTAAAACCACTTCCGTTCAGCGGGCAGAGTTCAGGAGAGCTCACTTCACGCGCACCCTTCAGTTCCTGGTCAGCAACATCCAGGCCGACTGGTTGCACAGCCTCACAGCAGCCCATCGCACAGAGCTGTGGGATGGCCTGTTCCTCAGAGGACCCCCTGAGCAGGCGCTGCTGGTGCTGATGGAGGCAATCGGAGATCTTAGGTGGGTGATGTCTTATAGAGGATGAAAGGCATGTACATTATTTTTTCTTTTCACTAACTCTCTGTCTCCACCACAGCGCCGGCACAGGTCTGAACCACTTGGTCAGCATAACTGAAAGGTTCCTTCGGAGTGGTCGACTCGCTGACCTGCTGTGGTCCCACTGTGTGGAGGCAGGTCCCTCTGACTCCCCCCAGCTCCGAGAGACTCTGCTGGGACGTGTCGTGGCCCTGCCAGACCTCACCGCTAACAAGTTACATCCAAACAACAAGCCCCTTTTTTTTCCTCAGCAGTATTACCCACTGCTGGCCACAGGGATGCTCACTGCCCTCGAGCGCACCTGCCAAGCACTGAAAGGCAAGGGAAGATTTTTTTTAAGCTCTGCCATTAGGATGCAGTTATAATTGTTGTGATTTAAGATCAATTTATCTATTTAACTTGTATGTTTAACAGATGGCACAGACTGCTCCCTGACTTTTGTGGCACAGACACTTGGAAAAGTGTGTATCCAGGGCCACAGCGGTGAGTTTACTTACATTTGTGGAAGATAAAATAACTATATTGGGCTTCTCCCATAGTGTCACCACACTAAAGCTGAATATTACCAACAAGCCCATTAATAAATGCAACCCCAAGCGTAACTATGTGCAAAATTTTTAAAAATATACTTCAAATTCTTAAAAACCTCCAATTTTGTTCCCTTTTTTTTGTCCCCCCCTCTCTTTCCACAGGTGTGGTGCTGGCAGTGATGGCTCCTCGGCTGTCCGTCTGCACACGCTCAGACATGGTGTGGCAGAGGGTTTGCTGGAAGCTGCTGCAGAACGTTCCGCAGCGATGGGTGGAGAGCGTGCTCACTGGTCTGGTGCAGGCTGTCAGTGGGTAAAATGCTTAAAGTTTCAGTTTTATGTGTTTAAAAAGCTAGCGCTGTATCTGGCTTGTAGCTGTCAGGTTTTTTATCTGCCTCAAGCGTCACCAGTCTGTGCCTTTTTTTTTCTTTTTTTTTTTTAAGGCCTGATGCTCTGGGCAGAATTATCGGGAATCTCGTGCTGACGAATAAAAAAGCCCAGTTTGTCATCACTCATAAACTGCTGTTACTTCAGTACAAGTATGAGGTGAGAAGGTGCAACCCAAACCTTATGTGTATCTTGTAAGCATCACATGAAGACTATACTGTTGTTGTTGTTGTTGTTTTTGTTCAAGACTCGAGTCTTGAGAATTGTTCTGGGTTATCTCGCAGCAGACAGGGAGCGAAGGCCGCTGCTCATCCAGGTGAGTGCGTTCTGATGTTCAGCAGCCAAATAATATCACATTATATATATTGATGATTTTTGTGATGTGTGTGTGTATTTGTTTGTTTGTTTGTGTGTTTGTTTGTGTATGTGTTTGTGTTCTCAGGCCTTACGATCAGTGTCCCAGGCCTGGGCGAACCCTAGTGCAGTTAAGCACACCCCTCTAGAGCAGCAGCTGTATGTCAGCAAGGCCTTACTGCTGAGCGTGAGTCTGCTGAATGACTCCGAGCTACAGGAGCTACGCTCAGGTACAAAATGGCGACGTCCTTCACCTGAAGTCGCTCAGTAAATAGACTTTAAACAAGGCAGCTCAGCTCTCCTCCTTCCGTTTTGTACCTCTTCCCTCAGAGTTACTTCAGTGTTTGCTGGGCGGCATGCAGAGCCACCTGGACAGCAGTGTGGTGCGAATCAGGCGTACGGGCATGATAGTGGGAGAGTACCTGAGCTCTCGCATGGACATCAATGGAACCAAGTTAAAATTTGAGGTACGGTGAGTCTGTAAATCTTTAAGATGCTGCACTGTCCTTTTAACTGGCTGCAAAATATTTGATTCATCCAATAGTTGAAATGAAATTACGACCCTTGTGTTTGAATTTGCATTTTGCTGTGTTACAGTACGAGCAGGATGAAGAAACTCAAGAGCTGCTCTCTCTGATGAATCCTGGTGCAGGTGATGAGCCAGAGGCCGAGCCTGTGAACGAGTAAGTGTCTGTACAACTCTTAAACTGTTCTGGAAGTACTGCGTCAATATTCGGAAAAATCCTGATTGATATACAAGTCTTTGTAGGAGTTACAGAGTAAATAAGTTACCATAATTTAATACCAAATATTACTATCCCTATTTCTAATAGTTGTGGGTAATAAGCCCAGTTAAAAATTATATTTTTGCAGGTGATTAACTGTTTGCTTCCCCACGTACCTGTAGTAGAAAATCATGCTACATTGTGACACCCAAATTTCACAGTTGCACATTTAAAAATCTGCAGTCTGTTTTATATAAACTATTTTTTTTTTTAACAGAATGGCCTGTGAAATAGCATTTTAACAGACCAAAAGAGACCTTTAACCTCTGAGGACACGTACTGTATAAAACCTTGGCCATAAAAAAACGAATTAATTAACAACTCTGTTTGAGCAATGAGCCAAACCGCATTTAACTCAGGTGCTATTTATTTGGAGGCATTAATTTTATTTAAGAGAAGTTCTGTCATCCACAGGGAGATTCCCGAAGACACGAATGAAACAGCTCAGTCTGCTCCGCATGACTCATCTCAGAAGAAGTCAGAAGAACCTCAGCTGGACTCTGACCTGGACAGGTAAGTGTTGCCTCTTTAGTTCAGCCTGTGATGCTGTTACAAAATGTGTTCATGGGATCTTGTGTGTACTAAGGAAATTACAGAAGTGTGTGTTGTCTCCTACTGGTGCAGCGACGATGAGCTCACGCCGTACGATATGTCTGACGATCAGGAAATGAGTAAAGCTTCTCCGCCCCGCTACCTGCGTGACTGTCTGGAAAGTATGACCCCTCAGATTCCATTTATTTCGACCCCCCCCACCTCATTAAATGCTGTGATACTTAGTACAGCTCTAATACTTTTTTATCTCTCGCCCCGTCCAGCTTTAATTTCCTCTGAGGACCCGGTGCGTGTGGAGCTCAGTTTGAGAGTCTCTGAGGGTTTGGTGAGGAAGAACGTATTTGCAGCCAGAGAGGTATGACAGCGACACACAGCAGACGTGCAGCGCACTTTGAAGTTGTAGCATTGTTTCATCGAAAAGGTTTTGTTCCTTGCAGTAGCATGGATGTATGAATGTGTGCTGCTTTGCTGCCTTGAGATCACTTTTCACTTGTCTGCTGTGATTCTTTCAGATCAGTGTCCAGCTAACCAAAGTGCTTCTTCACTTGGAGGATAAATACAGCATAAATGGCTTCCTGAGTCTCAGACAGGCGGCCATGGTGGCGCTCACTGTCACAGACTGTATCCCTGTATGATGCTCTTACTTTTTCATTGAATTCAAGTTAATCACCACACATCTTTATCTCCATTTTCTACTCCTTTAACTTCTCTCTTTGCTGTCCTTGACAGGTGACTCAGTATCTGACTACAGAGTTTTACTCCCTGAACTACAGTCTTCGTCAGCGGCTTGATATCTTGGAGGTGAAAGCGCGCTTTTTTTTTACCAAATACATGTAGTAACTGATTTGATCTCTCGCAATTCTTGCGTAATCATGAGCCTGCTGTTGTTTTGGTGTTCCAGGTCCTTGCTCTGGGAGCGCAGGAGCTCTCTAAGCCAATCACTGAGAAGAGAGAACAGCCCACAGACATCGCTGCCAGCACTGATTTGACTCCGTACCCCGGTGACAACCCAGTTCACTGGCGACAAGAAGTAGAGAAGCGGATTCAAAGCAAGACAAAACGCCTCAGGAAGGTAGTTGAACTAGGCTGACATTTACATCTGCTTTTTTGGTATTTGAGTGAAGCTCCTCAATAATTTCTTTGTGCTAAAGGGAGCCACACAACCTCCAGCCAAGGCCACACCCAACCGTTACGCCCCCGTTGCTGGACACTTCTTTTTCCCTCTGCTCAGGAATTATGACCGGTGAGTATATGTTCTGTTATGCAAATTAAAAAGCTCATCACAAAACACTTTAAAACTGAAATGTTCCATCCTTGTGCTAGGCCTCAGGTAACCTTTGACCTGTTGGGCAGCGACCATCTGGTACTTGGCAGGTTGATCCACACCTTGGGACTCTTCATGCATCTGGCAGTCAATGCACCGGTATTGTCATCCATCCGTCCCAGCCAGTGTGATGTAATCTCAGTGTAGAGTGTGCAAAATGTTGTTGTGTAGCTGTGACTCTTGAGGCAGTCACATAATACACAGTGTGTAGAGCACCATTATCACCTCTGTGGGAGTCATATAACTTAATATTTTTTTGTTTGCAGATAGCAACACAGATGGGTCGTGCTTTATTGGACTTTGTATGGGCAGTGCGCTACCACGCTGACCAGTGAGTATGGGACACATCAGCACTCTAGTAAATATTTTAAGTCTCTGTAAGAAATCCGATTAATTTATTTTAATTTTGGTTAAAAGCTTATTTCTTTTTTGGTCAAAATCATTGTTTTAATGTCGAGTTGTTCCGATACTGGTACCAGTATCGTAAAATGCCTCCGATACCGCCAAAAATGCTTGTGTCAGTATTGGCAAGTACACCAGTCTGCACCGATCCGATACAGTGCAATCTGGCAGAATTTTACATCGGAAAGTCCCCTCACCAGTAAAAAGGTAATGTAAGGCATCAGATTTTCCTAACTTTTAGTTTTTAAGTTGCTGTTGCTCTACTGTTTTATAGTGTTCAAATTTAAATATTTTTATTTTACCAAATTATGACTATACCTTACCTTTTAAAGGAAATGTTATTTTAAGCGCTGGTATCGGATCAGCACTTGGTATCAGCCGCTGCGCAAGTTTGGGTATCGGATTTGGTATCAGGAAGGAAAAAATGGTATGGGAACATCTCTATTTTAATGTTTAAATCCCATGTGCCTTGCACTTTGTGTCACATATTTGTCAGAATCTGACCCATCAGTGACAAAAAACAGTCATGTTGTGGGTATTTAATGGGTATGAGGCTATTTCAGAGTTTGTCATTTCCTGGAAAACCTTTAAAAAAGTTGATGACTCATCCTGCATTGGGGGCATGTACTTGAAATGAAACGCTTTCTAAAACTGTTATGATGATGAAATAGATAAATAGAAGTGTGATGTGGCATTTCTGCTGCTAACCAGGCTTTTAATAATACAGTGAATGAATTAGTTAATTAGGTAACCGTGTAGCTACAGCCTCTAGCTTGTTTTTTTCAAAAGACAAGAAAAGGACATAATCCAGGCACAGACTGTTAAGTCTGAAAAGAATGTTTAGCTGTCTTATTTTAGTCTGAGCTGTAACTTTAGATCTGTCTGTTGAAGGATGGTGAGACGGGGCGTCCTCTTCGCTGTTTGCTCTGTGTTTCTGAGCATGAACAGTCAGAACCTGCTGGTGGACATCGGCGAACAGCTGTTTGAGACCAGAACTTGGCTGGCAGGTAAAAATCTGGTGACAAAGCGCAAAGATGTCCACAGATTTAGCAGATAAATCTCTTTCAAATCTCTGCTTACAAGGTGAAATTCCCGCTGTTATTTCAGGGCCATTTTTTTCAGTAAGTGGTTTATATGTCACTAAAAATAGATTTTACCATAAGACCCATGATTCCCGTAAATGCTCTTAGATCTGAGGCTGCACCTGCATATTGAATTCTATCAGGGATGTACCCTCAGTCACATATAAACATGTACACCGCACACATGCACAGCTGGACAGAGCATTTCTGGGAAGTAGATGAGAAACCAGGATGTCCTGTTCTACACGGACGCTCCATGACGTGACTGGCTCACCAGCAGTTGGATGTTTCCACATCCCTTCTGGATTGAAGTAGTGTCGCATTGAGTGAGTGACACGGAGCTGAATGACATCGTGCAGAGGACGCTTTCTTTCCTCCCATGCAAATTACTCATGCAAATAACATTCCAGAGAAGGGTGCAGGCACAGAGATGGAAAAAAAAACAAAACAGATTTTGATGTAAACATTCTTGCAGCCTTTTTTCCACCACTGCGACAGCTGCCAATAATCTTTTTTTTTTTAAAATCCACAGATGTAGCTGAAGGAGACCCAGATGCCGAATGCCGGAGTCTAGCCGTACAGAGTCTTGTACTGCTGGATAAGAGCCTAAAGAAACAGCTTCAGAATCAACAAGCACTGAGCCTGGAGTCATGATCACAGCATCAACAATAAACAATGAAACGCTAAATGTGTCCTCTGCCTGCTCCTCACACAGCCTGTGGACTGGGAGTATTGTGGTCGATGGAAATGATGCTGGCAGAGAGTTTTGGCCTTTTTTGTGCTGGGCTGGCCAGTTCTTATTACATCCTTGAACATGTAACCAACCACCCAAGAAGGAGGCACAGTTCTTCTTCCATATTTGTGAATGACTCTACACCTGAATCATGCACACACACATTACAGTACCCTGTATTTTTTATAAGAACATATTGTGTATAATTTATGTACCCGATAAAATATTGATTGAATGGAGAATAGGATGCCATTTTTGTCCACCAATGAAATGCATGTTATGAGGATATCCTTTTCAGCCTCTTTCCTGTCCTGGTACATCTTTCTGTACACTGGTTGTTTGCAAAGGACATCCTGTGAATATTCACCTGTGTGCACGCATTTACAAATAATGGAAATACTACTACTACTTCCTCTTCTGACATAAATGTTAATCTCTCTGTTCCCAAACAATGACACAATTTGAGTTATAGAGTTGTTTATAGTTTACATTGGTACATGATGGCCTTGACTTCATTACCTTGGTAGATTTAGTAGGAAGCACCGACTAGCTGACTGTTTTCTGTATGACTTGCTGTGCTGTCACCCCTGAGCATTAAGTGAATAAGGCTAAAAGCAGGTAAGGATATAACAAGTACAGATAACAGAGTTGTTTTTCACTAAGCAACAACTAAGAGTTATAGCAGCCAAATACATGCAATAAAATACACAGGATACACAAGGTACGCCAAGTGACAGAGTAAGTAAATGTAAATAAATAAGGTGCAGATAGTAATATAATGAGACTGTACTCATTTTTTTAAATTGAAGGTAAGAACTGCCAAAGTTTGACAAGAATGAATATATGACATGATAAATGCTATATTCTGACAGATTTTAGCTTGCTCATCGCTTCCTAATTCTCTGAGGGGCTCTGCGACAATGTAACTACCTTCGACAGCACTCGGGTTTAGCTCGTTGTTTATCGTAACTCCTCCTCCGGTCCAGCCATCGAGGTTGTCAGGGGCAACTAGAAGAGACGCTTTTTAGTCACACAGGAGGCTACACATCAGCAGTGGAAGTTACCGTAAATGTGTTGATTTGTTTCGAGTTTAAGTAACTACGTCGACTTTAATCTGAAGGAGACGGCAGTGAGGTTGGTCCTGCTTTAATTTAACGAACAGTTAATTTCACTCTAAAGTAGCGAGGGCCAGCACTTAGCGTTGCGGCTAACTTTGGCTAGCTTACCTAGTTTAGCTAATGTTACCAGCTAAAGCTAATATCGCCGTAACTTTAGCCCTGATAGTGCTAACTGTTATGGTGTAGCCATTGCTCAGTTAACGCTAAAGTCCAACTCTATATTGCTAATGTGAACCAGTAGTTAACTAGCTAACTGACCTAACGTTTCACATAAAGTGAAATTGTACGTCAGATATCAATTGATGCTATGAGAGTAACGTTAGGTTGTGGAGTTAAGTAACGCTACCTTTAGTGATTAACGCCGTCAGGCGTAAACAACACATATTAGCAAGACAGCTAACTAAGGGGCAGCTTACATGTCCCAAGTTTTCACATCAAATGAACCTTTTGGGGTTTTTTTTAGTGGTAACAGTTACTAGTAACAGTAACGTCAGCTGTATGCCCAGGCCATTATGCTTATACGCAAATTTAGTATGTCCCCTGCACAAGTGAAATGCACACTGTTTAAAGCTTACTGCACACTGACGTACACAGCTTATCTCTTGTATTCCGATAAGAAAAGCACTATGCAGAGGCTAAAAGTGGCCTACAGTGATGCCATGAGTATGCTGCTGCAAACCCCTAGATGGAATAGTGCCATTCACCTTTTTGTGTCCTCTAGTGTGCCTGCATGTGAAGCATTTTCAAGGCACTCAGTGTATAATTTTACATGCTTACTTGATGGGTCAGAAAACAGCTTTATTGAGGCTTTGACCAATCCAAGAAAGAGCTGCTTTAGATATAAGTCCAGGCTGAGGGAAGCACTGGCGAGACAGCCTTTTCCTGACTTTATGAAGTGTCATGGTTTTATAATTGTAGTTTTATTCTATGTTGCTGTGTATCTTGTTTGTTTTGTTGTATCTTGTATTTGGTATTCTATGTATTTTGTATTGTGTGGACCATATGGGGAGTCTGAAATAAAGTTTGAATTGAATTGAAGCGACAAAACAAAACACCAAGAGAAATATGGTCCATATGTCTATGTATTTTGTCTTTCGTATTTGCTTATCACAGTTTTGTGAATGTGTAGTCAACACATTTTTTCCAAAAATCATCAATATTTAAAATGAAAACTCTGTCACACTCTGTCAATGATAACTCTGTTAGTTAGTTGGTGGTGATAATTAAAAAAAATTGCAAAAAACATAGTTTAGGCTCTGTTACCCCACTTTCCAAATACAACAACACAGTCATGAAATGTGTGTTTCTCTTCTATAATACACGTTCCACATCTTGGGCATGAGGTCTTTGTGAAGGTGGGCTTCCTTCTCCGTTGTTTCCTACGGGGGAAACAGAGCTTGACGGGGAAACTGTATTCGACACAACACCAGAAACGGGAAAATAAACTGCTGAGTTGCAGAACAAATACAAAAGACGTGAAATCAAAGATCACATAATGAATAAAAATGTGTAATATTGGATGTTCTACCTTGCTTCCATTCTCTGTTTCCTCTCTCTCATTCAGACAGGAGCGTTGGGGATATGGCAGTGTATTTTGACCACCGTATCGACGCCCCTGAGAGCAGTGATGCGCCCTCTCGGTTGTCCTGGCACCCGGCTCTTCCTGTGCTGGCTGTGGCCTCAAGCAGCCCTGCCACTGGAAGCAATGTGGACCTCTACCTACAGCAGGTTAACACTGGGCTTTGAAGATAATCACTGAAACAAAGAGAAAGATTGGTTTGTTGTATCCACCAGTATTTACTGTAAATCATCAATTACTGCATGTTCAACTAATTTGCATACTTCATCTCTATCCATATGCAGGGAGAGTATGTGGAAAGCTGCCATTTAGAACGTCCTTACCAGCCCACAGTGCTGTGCTGGCATCCCACAAAGCAAGTGTTGGCAATAGGCTGGGAGAATGGAGAGGTGGTGCTGCTCACACACCCCTCTGGAGATCAAACAGTCCTTCCCAGCACACATACAGCCTTCATCACACTGCTGGAGTGGAGTAGTTCTGGCGGCCGCTTGGTAACAGGTGATCAGGTAAGTGTAATACAGTGATTACTTACACAGACACTCTTGCAAATATGCACGTCATATCGATATGCTGATAAATGAACATGCATTTTTCCTGGGGATGCATGGATTAAGGCATCATTACCCACATGACATATTTGGCACAAACCCTAGCAGGGTAGTCAAGGCATGAACTGGATGTATTGCTAACATAGATGCACTGTGACACCATTTAAACTTTCCATTTCCTCTTACTGAACCACATAAATATAGTGTAATTATTTGATGACATACTGGAGGGTTGGCAGTATGGAAAGTAGATGCCAGAGGGAGACTACAAGGAAACCACCTTGTGAAGCATGAATACAACAAACCTCTAACCTGCTGCATCTTCAGACCAGCCTCACCTGGGGAGTAAGTAAACAGGATGCATTGCTCCAAGCTAGTTATTCTTTTTAAATGTGTGTATCGGAAACGGTGTGATATCACTATGCCCTTGTGATCTGAATGCCGTGTTACTTAAAGTGGGACCTAACCTATGTTGCAGCGATGTGGCAATGCTAGCTCGGGCATCGGTGAGCGGAGATGAGCGTGCTCTGGACATGTTCAGCTGGAAGGGAGCACCTCTCAAGATGGGCCCACAGGAGGGACTTGCATTCTACGTCAGCACTGCAGATGGTGAGAGTTAGTCTTTTTGGTCCTTACAGCATTTTAAGTGAGTGAGTTTACCTACCACCAAGATTATTTCCTCCTGAAGCCACAGTAATGGGCATCAAGTACACAGTGCTTTCTGCAATGACTGTTCTCTGAGACAGCTCACAATCTCCTAATATGCTGGTTACCTGCTTGTCGGACTGTGCTCCATCACTGAGCAGTTAAAAAAGAGTGGTGGTGCTCAATTAAACATTCCATACCTTTATGTACATTATATTAGGGCCCAACCGATATATCAGTTTGCTGGTATTATCGGCCGATATTGGCCTATTGCAGATATAGCGGTATCTGCATATTTGTTCTCTAAGTTCTGATATTAAAACTGTTTTTAAAGCTAAAAAAAATACATGGACTAGTGATTTAAAATGGTGTAATTATGTAATTTGTCCTGCAGAGGGCGGTCCCTTATTTAATTGGTAATAAGTTAGGCGTTTGCTGTTTGGTGCAATAATGTTGGGAATAAAGTTTGTTAGATATCCTGCCTCCATTACATATCTTTGTCACACGTGTTTAATAACCACTTTCAAAATATTAAATATTGATTATTGGCTGATATATCAGATATCAGAATTTTCTTACACCCTAATATTGTTATTGGCAATGGCCCCCCAAAAATCCCATAT
>JAPZDX010000014.1:13287329-13298675 GCA_029783625.1 Naso annulatus | reverse complement strand
GGTTCTTTGCAACATGATCTAATAAAATGAGTAAATACTGTATGATGCTCCAGAAATAACAAGTCAAGAAGAATATGGCACACACTGAGCAAAATTTACTACTTTATTCATATCAGTGAGGAAAATATGTACATATTAAATAAAACCTCTTTTAAGATGTCAGTTGTGGATTTGGGTTTGTTTAATCAACTTATTTTGACTAATTGCCCATAATTATTTATTCTTGTGCTAAAACTAAGAATTCTGGTATCATAATTGTTTCCCAATAGATTGCTTGCGTGATGGGAAATTTTGCATATATTTTGCAACAAGGGACTGTAACAAATGTCAATACACTGGCACCACATAGAGCCGGAATTAAAGGAAAAACTCATGAGAAAATTTATTGTTGTGCAGATGCGTGAAAATTATAGTATACCAGCATATACATTTATTGCTTCAATTAGTCTTTACGTGATGATATTTTTGTTGAAAATGTCCATTTGCAAACTCTGAATGAAGGCATAATACCTGAACCAGCATGTAGGTCCTAGTTTATTAGCCAAAACAAATGCAGTCTGATGGAACCACAAACTGGAGAGGTGTTTGTAATACTGGGTCCATCCCATCAATGCCAGTGAAAGTGTTCGTGACTACCAATTAGCAGGTCTTGTAATTTATCCCTAAATGTTGATCCGTCCATTTTAGTGTGATGAGAGAGAAAAAAAAAGATGTTTCGCCCTTGTTAAAATTTGTGTCACTGTTAACAGTTTTGCATTTCTGAATCTCTGAGTCTGTGTCTGTGGTCTGGAACTTCATTTTTACAGAAAATGGGACTTCGAGCTGGCTGGGTAGGTGGGTGTTCTGGGAGACTGGTGAAGATGGGTAAACACAGCTGGGGACACACAGTGCTGGTGGGTCTGCGCCTCAACGGCCTTCTTCACACATTTATCAGTGTGTTTGCTCAGGGGATGTGCCTTAATCTTCACATGCTGATCTCTGTGCGAGGCCTTCACAGAGGCCCAACAGGCTGGGATGAAAGTGACCCTGTCATTAGGCATAGGCTCGCTAATTCCTTCATGGCTGAACTTGAATGTTCCTCTCTTTCTAAAGATTTAGAAAGGTCATCTATGGATCTGTCTGTGTGTGGCTGAATCTCTCTGTGGGTGGGATGGCCCCGATAATATATACAAAACTGATTGAAATTCTTGATCATAATCTGACCTCTGAGTAATCCCTCTACAAATGGACAGATTATTTTCATGAAATGCCAGAGTTTTCAGGCCAAACAATGTTAAAATATTTGCAATATTTTGACTAGTTTTGCTTTCTCTAGTCATTTGTGCATTTCCTCTTGAGCTTTAATGAGTTTTGGCATTCCTCTGAAAATTTCTAGTATGACCACCAGTATTTATACTACTTAGAAAAAGTAGTGAGTATTTCTGTCAGTGAGCATTTGCACTTGTCAGTTTTGAGGTTTGGATAAAACTTTGATTATAGTACAGCGCCATCTGCTGGCGGTCAAAATATTTTGTGATGCTGTGACCTGTCAGACAGTGCAGTAGATGCTAGTAGAAGTTAAGGAAGTTTGTGTTTTAACATAACTTGTAATGTTATAACAATAAGAGCAGATTAAGGTCGTATTTTCGGTAGGGTATACAACATTGTTCACGGGGAATTGTCGTAAAAAAATAATGTTAAAACAAAAAACATTTTTATCTTATGCTCAGTCAAGATGACAGAAGTAATTTCTTGTTCATGTCATGTTGTTTCAAGGAATAGATTAACACAGTAGGCGGCGATTTATCATACTTTATCACACTCACACACACACACACACACACACACACTTCCTTTCGGCTTCCGTTGACGCTTGACGTAGCGCTTGACGTCAGCATAACAACAACTTGTCATGACAGCTCGGGAAAAAAATTATCGATTAGAATTTGATATCAAATCATTTAAAATTTGTTCCACCTGGATGTAAGATTCCTTCTATAAGGTAAGGACTGGAAACAGAAAACAGAACTCTAACTTGCACGGAAGTGGCAAAAATTGAGGGCAGGGGGCTGTGTAGCGAACAAGCTAACATCAGCTAATTTCTGTTTTCTGATGTATCTTAGCGGCGTTAAGGTAAATGTTGCGCTAACTGCCAAGTCGATATTTTTAGGCCTATAGCACTTATACTCTAAACTTCTCAAACAGTCGCTGATTAAACTGACAATTTTGTGATTGCAGCTGTGAAGCCGGGAGGACAGAATTGCCCTTTTCCAAGCCAACAACCGGGCGTAAATCGTAAACTTAGCTTACTATGCTAGCTTGGCTAACTAGCTAACATCTGAGAACAGATGTCTTTTTTCTCTTGTTACCAACGATAACGACATTATCACACTGCTTTTTATTGCAACAACTGAATATCAAATATGAGTGAGTCCAACAAATAATCATATTTGATGTCAACGCTACTTGTTTACAACCTTCAGCTGCCGTTGTGTACCAGTGGTGTAACGTTTCAGTTTAAAGCCCTGCCTGGTGATAGGGATAGGTGTAATGTTTTCTGGCGGCTGGCTAGCTAGCTGTGCCTCTCGTCTACTCCCCGCTGATGTCCGTCACATGAATAGTTAATTCGCCGGCGGTCTATCCACCTCGCTGTATTTCTGAGCTGTGTGCACACTCAGCGAATTAAACGAATGCCTTTTGGGTGGCATCAAGGACAACACCTAACGTCAAAACTCGTCCAAGACCTGCATTGCAGGTGCACTGTAGTGGATGCACGCCGTGGATGTTGACTTAAGTTTGCATGGATTTGAATTGAATCTCTCGTCTGGTTTGTGAGGTCCAGGAGGGACAGGGCAGTTTTCAACCTGTCTGTTAGCCAGCCGAAGAGACGGGGAACAGGATAGGGAAGCAGGGCGAGGCGGGCCCCGCGGAGCCGGTGGAGAAGATGGCCGGCAGCCCGGAGAAGAGTTCCACCGCACAGGAGCTGAAGGAGCAGGGGAATCGACTGTTCCTCTGCCGCAAGTACCAAGAGGCTGCTACATGCTACAGTAAAGCAATAGTGAGTAGCCCTCAATGTAAAAGAAATAATATCAATAAAGTAAAAGCATCTTCAAAAAAAAAACCCCATTAAGTTATAGTTTTGCTGTTGTTAGAATAATTGAAGCGATCGATTTTCCTATGAATGTACTTGTGGCGCCTTGTTTACAGGCCCATAATGTTACTGTGCATGTCTAATGTCTGGTATGTCCTGTCTCCCAGAACCGTAATCCATCGGTGGCAGTGTACTACACCAACAGGGCTCTCTGCCACGTGAAGCTGCAGCAGCATGACAAGGCTTTGGCAGACTGTAAGCACGCGCTGGAGCTGGACAGCCAGTCGGTCAAGGCCCACTTCTTCTTGGGCCAGTGTCACCTGGAGCTGGAGAACTACGATGAGGCCATCGGCAACCTGCAGAAAGGTCAGGACGAACTCTGAAAGGGTGGTGAAAATTTTGCACAAGTTTGGCGTAGTGCGTAGAGGCACGTCGCTCATTTATTGCTAAATGATGCTGATCAGTTTCCTCATGTGTGAAAGTCTATGCGTCTCTTTCTTTTTGAACTCTGCCTCCTCACTTTCCTGCTGCCATCGGTCTCGTTAATGAAGTGGAACTCTTTAAAATCAGTGTCGATGAAATGTTCCGTAGAGAAAAACATAGTTTGTATTTCTAAATCACTGACATGTTCATGGAAACAAAAGGAAGGAAAGAAAACTGTTGGAGACACTTGGTGTTGATAAACCAGTGCTGCTCCCACAATGTTTTTTATACAGCTTACAATCTGGCAAAAGAACAGAGACTGAATTTTGGAGATGACATCCCCAGCGCCTTGCGCATTGCCAAGAAGAAACGCTGGAATAGCATCGAGGAGAAGCGCATCAACCAGGAGAATGAGTTACATGCCTATCTGACCAAACTCATTCTGGCTGAGAAGGAAAGGTGAGGCAGCTGTGGGGTGGCAGTTTAATGTCCAGCTCCACATATCATATTTAATGATTCCTGAGTGAATGAATCTGTCATATTGGTGTCATCAGAATGTTGTTCTTGGTGGAGGGTAATCTAATATAACTTTGTGCTCATACAGAGAACTAGAGGAATACAAAGAGAAACAGGACGACAATCAAAATGGAGGCGATGCTGCCAAGATTGCATCAAAACATGTATGTTTTACATTTGTCTTGGACTAACTTTATTGACATGCTTTTCATGAACAAATATACTAACCATACGTTCCACCTTAATATACTTAGGACAAGTATTTAATGGACATGGATGAGCTTTTCTCTCAAGTGGATGAGAAAAGAAAAGTGAGTATTAAAAAACTGCATGTTGTTACTATAACTCCTGTCAGTTAAACATGGTTTACTGTGTGGTGGTGTTCGCCATTCAGTCTTTACATAACCACATATTTCTTTGGGAGGACTGAACATCTATCCCAGCATGCATTGTACTGTAATCGTACAGGTCACCATCATCCATTACAGGGCTGACAAGCAAACAGACACACACTGATCACATTCACCCACACAGATGCATCTTCGCTAACAGCACACACCCCTACTTCACACCATTTTTTTTTTTTTTTTTTTTGGTATCGTTGATATAGCAACAAGAGAAATAGACTTGAGCACACTTTCAGAGATGTGTACAATTATGAGGGCTCATTTTAGATGATTTTTTTTTGGAGTCTTTAATGTTTTCTGTTCAACTTATTGAACTTATTGTCTGCCATTACTGATTCGGATTGAGCATGTGAACCCTAATGCACCCAGTCTATAGACAGAATGTTATGTGCTATTTTCAGCCCAAGCTGTTTCTATGGTAATCATCCCCATGTGTTCACAAGGGCTTGTAGCTTGTTATAGGTAGTTGTTGACTGAGCAGAGGTAGTTGTCATGTAATTGTCAGTTGAAATGACGTCCAGCCGGCTGATAACAGACTGTCTGTTCTCTGTATGTGCTGCAAGGCTCAGGGTAGAACTGCGAAATCCTGATAAAAGAAGAATTTTTTGTGCAGTACCTTGATTTCCACAATGTGATGATAGTTTTAAACGAGCTTACTGAAATCTTAACTTTGAGTGAATGATGGCTTCAGAGGAAAGAAATAAAATAAATGTGTAGAGGACTGGCAAGAAGTAGTTTATCTTTGAGTTTTAATGACGCCCATGTGCCCAGAAAAGACGAGATCTGAGCAAAATCCCAGTGTTGAAATATCAGTCATGATATTATATCAATATATCTGATAGCATAACATCAGCGTGACCTTTGCTGTGTCGTGTCGTCTGTTCAGAAGCGGGAGATCCCAGATTACCTTTGTGGGAAGATCAGTTTTGAGCTAATGAGGGAACCCTGCATCACACCCAGTGGAATCACATATGATCGCAAGGACATTGAAGAGCATCTACAGGTGAGGTCATCGTCAGTGGGGGGATGCCCATCTCAGAGTTTCCTTTTTTGTTTTTATGTGCTAAGGCTAACACTTCCTCCATGTTCCCATGCAGTAAGTGTAAAGCATTTTAACACATGTAAAAAGATGCAAACAAACTGAACTGTGAGACAGCGGCAGCTGAAAACATGCCTGCTCACAGCAAGTTGGAAACACACAAGTTTTTTGCATGCAACTGCACACACTTCCGGGATTTGGCCCCCTGTGACTTCTATCTGTTAACCAGAGGAAAGTCTGGTCTCTGGGTCCTAGTCGTAGACCAAAGTTTCAGGTCCATGGTGCAATTTCAAATGCGCATGCACCAGTGGTCACAAATATGTGCGTAACTCAGGTGCTGGTGACTAATAAGCGATGCAACTTGGAATTTTTCTCACAGAAGTTATCGCTTGCATCTTATATGCGCATTACTGTGCAGCGCTCCATTTGTGCGCAGCAGGAACAGTTGGAGGAACAGAGCAGGGTTTCTGCTGAAGGTAGCTGTTGAGGAAGACAAACGCATGATGTATTCATCACTTCACAGCTGTTTCAATTAAACGTGTTGGCATGTAAATACAGGAGCTTACTACATCACATCCCAAGTAACAAACTGACCTGAAATCTTCAACTGGGAAAAACGGCAGCTAATTTTTACTTGCAATAAAAAGACTTTGCAAAAAAAAAGGTACTATTTGCATGTATTATGTCCAAAATTCCATTATAGATACTAACAGATGCTGTTAATCTGCTCTCCGTGCAGCGAGTCGGCCATTTTGACCCGGTCACCAGGAGTCCCCTGACCCAGGATCAGCTAATCCCCAACCTGGCCATGAAGGAAGTGATCGATGCCTTTATCCAGGAGAACGGCTGGGTGGAGGACTACTGAAAGGACCCCCACCTCCCCCATCTCTCCGTCATACCCCGATACTCAACACAGAGCCTGGACAAAACAAGACTATAGAGAACAGATCACCCCTTGCCTGGATATGTTCTTCACACAAGCGGGAAAAGCCACACTATGGACTACCACATGGGAGCCATGCATCTCGGTCCGCTTCTTCCTCCCCACATTTTATCTTTGCTGTAAAACTTCCCGCTCCAAACGGGCTCAGTGTTAAAGGCCTGCTGCTCCCTTTAAAACCCCCTTCATTCACTCTTTCTACACTTTCTCTTACCTCCTCCTTCTTTGTCATGCTGTTTCTCCTTTCTGTACTCTAAACAAGAGGCCACACTCTCAGGTCTCTCTCTTACTCCTTCTCTCTCTCTCTTTTTCTCCGAGTGCCACAATCCTTGGAAAGCATCAGCATTGCACTCCAGTGTTTCAGAGAAACCATCAGTATACAAAAAAAGAAAGAAAGAAAGAAAGAAAAACGTGGTGGTTGAATTCTTTAAGACACTGGTCTTTCATTTAACGTTTACTACAGTATTTCTTAATCAATTTTTCATTAAACATTGGAGAATTTACCCACTTCTTAATAATGTACATTTGCCGAAGTGGTACCGAAAATGCCAAATGCCTGTTCTCAGCATGGTGACCAGTTTGTATGCAAAGTTTTACATTATAACAACTGAGAAAAAGTCTCTTCTTCGCCTCCAGGTGGCGCTCCAAACATACTCCCCCACGTACTGTAGGATTATGGATTTTAAGTAGATTATTAATTGTTTTTTTTTTTCTTTGCATATCAATCACACCCCATAAAAGACAATTGAAATCAGTTGAATGTATGCATAATGTGCTCTCTAGGTTTAGGCCTGACCTGCAGTAATTCAAAATGTTTTTATCAGGACAATACAAGGTTTTCATGAAAAGCGGCCTTGAACTGGATACAGAAAATGACTGCATACAAAACAAAACAACACAAAAAAAAAAAAGTTTTCACATTGCTGGATATTGATTGATATAAAAATGTTGAAATGTTTTGATAGATGACATCAGCTGCTGGGGTTGGTGTTGAAACCTGCTTTGATGAACGGTCTGTGCTGTCTGTGTCGATCATAGAAACAAAAAATTTGCTTGGACGTCGTGTTTGGCTCGTGCTGTTTGGCTGACTGTGGACGCTTCACATCAAGCATGAAGTGATTTTTATTTTATTTTTTTTAAATTTGCGAAGGCGAGAAGACGGTTTTTCATTGCCCCTCACCTTAATGCTGTTAATTTCATGCACCTTCTCCTCACAGTATCACGGAACGAAAGCAGTTGAATCAGTTCGTGTAGACCATCATTGTGAAATTAGGTCAAAGTGTGAGTTGTGTCTTGTTACAGGAGTTTCTGAGGGACTCGAGCATCACTGCACCAACCTCCTGTGTTAGAAATGCTGGAAGAGTGGCGACCATCCTATCTCCTCCTTACCTCAGTCCAAGATTTTGCGTGCTGGTTCACTTTCATTCTCCGTAAAACATATTTTCAGTCCGGCGCTATGAGTTTACAGGTTTTTCGGCTGAATGCGTGTCTGTGATGATTTAGGCCTGTCTGTGGTTCGTGTCGGGGTGCAGGCAGTGTACATAATTTGCTTGTGTATCTCAGATTTTATTTCTTGACAAAATTAGGTTTCTTTTTTCTTGAGAAATCCTAGAGCTTGAGAAACTGTATTAAATGTAGATATGTTGATAACATAAATGCTTGGTTCAGTTTTCATTTGTGCCCATTAAATCTTGAACTTTGTTTGTTGTGTTTTTGACATCAAGTAGAAGGGAGCCTTAAGTGTGAAGACAAGTGTACGGCAATTTATTAGAAATCCATAAACAGGAATTAGATGGTTTCTGACATATGAATGATATTTCAGCGTTGCTACAAATTGAAGTAACAGCTTTGCAGCAAAATCCATGAGCCCTGCAGTAAATGCTCATTTGGTAAAGCTAATATTTATATTTTTAATGTAAGCTATTTATTTTGATTGTGTTTAGTCTGTACTAATGACTGATAGTTCTGTAGAGTGTTTATTTCTGGTTACTAATTCAACTGTTTGCACAGCATCTAATATGATTTAGTTTTCATGTGTTAGATTTTTTTTTTTTGAAACTCTGTTGTTAGGACAGTCTAGTCTCTTAAAGCCTCTTCGAGTTGCTGCACATTTTCTTGAAAATAGCATAAATTCTGATTGGCAGATCTTCATCCAAGCAGACTTGACGTCTGTGTCAGAATAAGGCTGATAAATCAGCCAGACTTATAAATTGGCTGATATTAGCTAACTGCAGATATTTCAGTTTGGTTTATATGGTTTGATGAAGATAAGCGTATACAAAGTGTCACCATTACATTTAGTACGTTTGCCACCAAAAAGTAGCTCATTTTTTAAACTGTTAAAAGTACTGAATTACATGAATGAATTACATTTACTGAAGTAACTGTAGTTAAGCTTTTTTATGTACGTAACTACGTACGTATGTTTTCTATGAGCTGGTGCTGCATCTGTGTGCCAGTGACCGTCCATTTGATTCCATTGGATTCTGTCTATTAGGGACTTTTACTTCCCTTCAGAGTAACTCCTCACAAAACTCTTCCCAGTGGTGTCGGTTGATTGTTCAGAGTAACCAGGACTTATTTCTAGTAGGTCATGTGTAGTTTTTCAAATGTCAGGAAAAAGAAAAAAATGATTATGTGGTTGGTGACCAAAAAACAAACAAACAAAAAAACTATTTAAAAAAAACCAAAAAATATAAACAGAAAGATTTCAAAAGACTTGCACACAAAAGCAAAAATCTGCTTGGTGGTTTATCACTAGTTCTAAATGAAAACAGGTTGTTGTGATTTTGGTGAACTGACCCTTCAAGTGTCCCAGACAAACACCCACAGTTACTGTATTTTAGCATGAGGATGTCACAGTTCCTACATATGTCTCTTGGTAAAGCCTTGTTAACAAAAGATGCAAAAATCTCTTACTTCCGCCTGTGAGTGCTTGCTCTTACTGATGTAAACACTGTGTACGTCTGTAATGCTTATGGGACGGACTTACACACACAAAGCTGAAATGGTGTGTGTTCCCATCAGTCATACTGGAAGCAGAGCGTCACGCAGCCCTCACACACCGGGCCTATTGTCAGAGCTCGGGTTGAAGAGCTGACGTCACGGCCTGTACCAGGAGGGAAGAGGACCGGGCACGAGCCGTCAGTGAGTGGGACTGAGTTAGCAACATCGAGGGACAACAAAACAACATCACAATGGTAAGAAAAGCTGTTTCCTCTTAAACATAATTTGGTCCCTTAAGTGACTTGATAGGATGACATTTTGGGGACATTCTCTGGTCATAATGGATGTCGTGTGTATTTGCAGAGTGTAAACACTGCGAGGTTTGCTGTGGTTGTGCTTGCTGTCTGTGGATGGTCCCTGACACTCTCCTCAGCCACTCAAAGTACGACTTTTAATTCCTTTAGCAAAAATGGTAATTGTACTTGTGTCTGTGCAGAAATGTCACCTCTAGTTGTTTGAACACTTGTCCTCCTTTTTGTGTTGCTCCAGTGGGTCTGACCAACAAAGTCCTGGTCTTCCCTTATGAGACGGACTTCAGCTTCGTGGCCCTGATCCCTCAGAAGGAGATGGGGCTGAGGGCCTTCACTCTCTGCATGCGTGTGGCCACTGAGCTGCCTGAAGAGCGGCAGATCATCCTGTTCGCCTACCGCACCACCGACTACGACGAGCTCAATGTGTGGCGTGAAAAGGACGGACGAGTCTCCTTCTACTTGAGCGGCGACGGTGTCTTCTTCCACCTGCCGCCCCTCACCACCTTCCGCACCAGCCTCTGCCTGACCTGGGAGTCTCGCACAGGCCTCACCGCCTTTTGGGTGGACGGCAAACGCAGCACCTACCAGGTCTACAAACCGGGGCACACCATCCGTCCACAAGGCACCATCCTCCTGGGGCAGGACCCTGACAAACACTTGGGGGGTTTAGAGGCCGTGCAGAGCTTCGTAGGGGAGGTGACCGATCTGAATATGTGGGACTTTGTGCTCTCCAGGAGCATGATCCAGGCCTGGCACTACGGGCACAAGGTCCCTAAAGGCAACATCTTTGACTGGGGCACCATCGAGTATGAGCTGAACGGGAACGTGATGGTGGTGGACGATGACTGACTCGTGGAGTCTGAAGCAGGAAGGGATGAGGCTTTAGAGATCTCTGTCGGACTGGTACTGATATGTGTGGCTGTCTTTGTTCGTTTCATTGTTGCTTTATGCTAGCAGCCTTCAACTTGCTGCTCCATTCAGTCCAAAAGTTTTAATGTGCTATGAGGAACTTCTCTATGGTCAGGCAGAGAAAATAAAGAAGTTGATTTGAATATCCTCCCACCTGTAACCTGTAACCTGTTCAGCAGCTAACTGTACGTACAACGAAGGCCAGTGCTTTTTGTGACATAAAGGTCAGCTGTTTTATATCAGTTACAAGTTTGTATCTCAAAGCTTCATTCTTTGGTTGTTGTGAGAACAAGCTGGTTAATATCAGGCACAAAATGTTGATGTGCAAGATGCATCCATAGGGTGGCGCTCTCTACTCTTTCACATCAAACAGACACTGTGTAAACTGGAGCCCCTAATGTGATATTATATATTTATATTAATGGAGGCCACCATAACTGATTAAAATGTAAAGGGAACAAGGTTGCTACAATCTTTACTAATTTAAATTTACTTCTGTACTGTAGTTTTTATTTGCAGTGTCAAATAACTAAGTTATTTGTTTATGTTAACATGAAGCTATGAGAGCAAATATAAAAAGCCTTTTATAATATGAGTTTAAACTGAGAACTGCAATGCAAGTTAGAAATTTACAGCTAAAACCTGATTCCCAAATCTTCAAACTGACATTACCGTAAGAATTTAACATGTGAAACAACTATTACATGTGCGGTCAGCACACAAAGGGAGACATTAGAACATGAAACTTGGAGATGTTTTATTTCTGCTGTCGATGATTCAGCTGC
>JAPZDX010000014.1:13246525-13257724 GCA_029783625.1 Naso annulatus | reverse complement strand
CAACAAAACTAAAAACTGAGCAAACACAAAATCCGGTTTTAGGAAAATTATATATATATATATTTAAAAAAAAAAAAAAAAATTCCAGTATCACTAACACCTTAGTCACTGTTTTCCACTAAATTTGACGGAAGTCATGTTGTTTGGTTGCACTGCAATAATTGACTCGGAGTCACTACACCAATTTGAGACAAATTAAAAAAAAAGAAAAAAAAAGATTCCTCAAGTAGTCAAGTGATAAGTGCAATCCCACCCCTCGCTTCCCCTCCACTCAGACACTCCATTTTATAAAACTCTCATACATAAGCAAGTTAAGCATCACATTGATTTCCACTATCAATCAAACCATAGTTATAGTACAGCAGATGCCCCAACAATCAATAGCAAACCATACTCTTACATATATCCAGTAGTTATGTACAACAGAACTGGTGCAACATTAAACATAAAAAATTATTAGATATAGAAACTGTAACAATAATAAAATACAGCAGATGCTTAATTCATATAGGGAAATATATATTATTCATGCTGTGTATTGCTGTCTGTTTTGGCATTCTGGAGGATCAATAAAAATGCTGTCATGTTTCCCTCTCACAGCTTATTTGACACGTCTCCACCTTGGACAGTTTATACATCTATGTGTTTTTTAAAAGAAACCATACACAGGATTGATTCAATAAAACTTTTTTTCCATTATTTAAAAAAAAAAAAAAAATTAAAACAAATATGAAAAGTTATTAGAGGCATGGAAGCAGCAGGTCCAGGTTGAGAATGGACCGTAACAGATTTTCCTATAAGAGGCTTCAGATGATGCCGACGCGGCGGCAGCAATCTGACCACAAACTGACAAACTGGTCAGTGAGGAGAAAAGAAACGTCAGATTCTTAATATTCAAATCTTTTTGGAATCTTTTGCCTCAAAAAGCTTCATACGCTCCTGCACAGTCAGTCCCTCTTTTAGGCTCTGTTAAAGAGAAGAAAGGAAAACAGGTTAATGTTCATAAATAAAAATAACAAATCATACAAAGAGACGGCACAAAACAGCTTTGTTTTGTTGTAGCCACTTGTCAATCACTGACATTATTCTGCTGTAAATGGCATAAAAATGTAGGAAAAAAGTGGTTATGTTGGATCACGGTCATGCCACACAAGAGAACCTTACTGGTGCACACAACACACAAACACATTCAAACAATGAGGGTTCAAAAAACTCACAGACAGAAGACAACAATTACAGAGAGATTTTTCACATTAGATGGGCAAACGTGTGTTGGAACATGTTAGATATGTTGCATGACAAATATGCTCTCATTCCTCATATAAAGATGTGAGACAGTTATTATACAAGTCCACGTGTATTCACAAACCACCATTACAGACCTGCACATCTTACATTACTGCCTGTCAGCGAACTGTTGACTTACACGTGACATTGTTAAATAAAAAATATGACTGAGCTGAAATACTGCATCATTGTGTGATGGATTTCTGCTTCCTTCAAACAAATCTGCCTGCCTGCACCTATAAAACCTACAAATGAACATGTTGTGTCTCATTTGTTTGACCCACTGTAAAATAGGGCAGCAATGAAAAGTTAGAAGCTTTGATTGTATCACAGGGCTTCTTGTATTGTGCGGGTTAAAAAGGCAAAGTTGATGGACTTATGCCGGCAGACGGAGACTGCTGATGATTGGACCTATTTTGAGAAAAAAAAAAAAAACACCTGGAGTCAAAATGGCTTTTGTGTTGAACTAAAACAGCCATTTATTGACAGGAGGAGAGCTCAGAGTTAACTTTTAAAATTTGGGGGATTAAAGAAAGAATCCATCTTTTCATTAAGCTTTAAAAAATGTAGCATCAAACAAAGGCAAAAATGATTTTAGGGGGGTTATGATGTTATAAAATATGCATGGAGACATCCAAAGTAGCCAGTGTTACAAATGAGATGTAACATGTTAATTAGCGAGCTTTAGAAGGCAGATTCTTTATAATCTAGTCTGGTTGCAGCCCTTTTTGCTAAACAAAGCTATGCGGTTGCTGGCTGTAGCTTTACTTTTACTGCACAGACTTGAGAATGCACTCAAAAATGCAAATATTTCCCAAAATGTCAAAAGATTCTTTTAAGAATACACTTTGGGAGATGTCTGCGACCATAAAGTTCTAATGCGCTGTTTAAAACATGCTGATGAAGCCTGTGATGAGCAGCTGAGGGTTGAACACTGCAGGCAGCTTTGGAGGTGCAGGTTGGGCAAACAGGGGGTTTGGGGGGAGTGGAGATCATGCGAGGGTGTTAAAGGCATGCTTCGCTCTATGCCATGCTATACCTACAGCACATCTTGGGGCGGGGGTTGGGGGGGAATCATCCCACAATGGGAGTGTCAGCTGTCCCATGAGACCTGTTCAGTGACAGACTGACGGACAAAACAGACAGATGACAAACTTACAGGACAAGAGCAAAAACGTCCCGATCGTCCAACTGAGGAGCACTTTTCTACAGTACGTGATGGCTCAACAGTTAACACACGACAGAAGCTTAAACACAGCGAAGTGAAATGGTAGCTTTAGAGCACATGAATTTTACTCTGTTTGTGGCACCTCAAGAGAAAAATGCCTATGTTAAGGATAGGAAAAACAACTGTAATAGAAAAATTAGAAAATTCAACTTGACACTCACCTTTGACCTTATGCCTCTCGATTGCTTGGATTGCTTTTTCATGAAGTCTGGATTACTTTTTGATTTCATGATGTCTAAAAACACAAATGAAGGGTCTTCCATTATTTTCATGAACCGTAAGTAGCATGAAAGAATCACAGCGGCCTAGAACAGTTTCTTCTTAATCCTTAAATGCACTCCTCTGAAACATGTTACATCCTCTCTAATTGATTCACTTCATTCACTTCACTTCATGCAGTTAACTTGTTGGTGCAAACTATTTGGATTTAATATTGTCATGATGTCAAAATGATAAAGTGCTCGTTTGTCAAAGAAGTTTAAAGGCTCATGAGAGGTTTGAAGTATTTCAGAACATTACAGTTTTAAAGCCTGTTGTGTTTCCCTGTTCGGCCCCACGGTGGCACTATTTACCGTCTCACTGCAGCTGTTACACACACATTGATGAAAAAGTGTGTAACAGCAGCCGTGCGTCATTTTCAGTGCAGAGTAACATTTACTTTAATGTCTGAGAGTTTTCCTGACAGCAAATGAAGCTGCACCGCAGGCTACTGATGATGTGCAAAGATTTAAATTTCAATTTACAAAGAATGCAAGGAATCTCTGAGTTCCTTTGGAGATTTAACAAACATCACAATCAACAATTTCTATTTACCGTATCCAGATGTGACCGTTCCATCGACAGTTCTCTCGCCTAAAGCCTCTGTGGCAATGAGCAGTTTCTCCTTCAGTTTGCTGATGTCACAGTCGGCCTTTGCTTTCACAATGCTGAGCTCGGTGTAGATGTCCTTGTATTTGTCTGTGGCATATTTCTTGTCCTGTTGAGATGAAATCAATAATATTGCCTGTAGTGCTTTGAACTTTGGTTAAAGCACATGAGACACAGATGAATAAACCTTCAGTAACTTCGAATTCATAGAGACTCGTTTTGCTTACCCTTAAAGCAGACTGCAGCTCATCTTTCAAAGAGTGAATTTCCTGTTTCAGATACTGGATCTCTGACTCCTTTATTCGTAGCAAAACCTACAAGGGGGAGAGACACACTGATAAGATTTAAGTGAAAAAATAATAAATGTGTGTATATGCGTGTGTTAACACGTACCTCCAGTTCATACACATCTTTGCCCTGGCTAAGTGGAGACAGCGCCGTTTCACCACTGAAACAGGAGCGCATCCGAGTAATCTCCGCTGTCAGTCGGTTATTTAATTCCTGTTAGACGGAATAAAGTTAGGTTTTGCCATGTGGACAGAAATGTTTTGGCAGGACATGCTAATGTGTGTGCATTTGGACCTGGTTGTGAGCGTTCAGCTCCTGGTTCTCTCGCTGACACTGCCTGAGGGCCTGCCTCTCGGCCTCCAGTGCCTGGGCCAGGTGAGCGTTCTCCAGACATTTCTGAGAGTACTGCTCAGACAACACCTCCAGTTCTCTCTGGATGGACTGCAGCTCCTCCCTAAAAAGTCACACCATCACTATATCAACTGGATTTCTCAACCAATGTTCATCAAATTACCTATTATATTATTAAAGCCGCAACATGTAACTTAAGCTTTGAAAACGGAACAAAACAATGCACGTTGATGCGTCACTCAAAATAGCAACTTCAGTAAAACCGGTCATATTTTAGGGAGTAAATGTCTTAGTAGAAAGGAGGATATCCACACAGTTTTTCCTCTAATGTCCTATGACTGCTCTGCCTCGACTCTGTGATGCACAGAGGTTCCTGAAAGCAACATGTAGGCTGCCTGCAGACCGAGGCTACAGATGCAACACCATTGCTGGGGACAGCTACGCTAAATGAAAGGTTGCAAACAGACAGAGCAGTTGTAGGATATCAAGCAAAACCAGAGGAAATTTTCTCTGTAATATGTGACTTTTGAAGCCCCTGGTCGCAGTCAAGTGACAAACCTATTCTTGACTTTGGAGCTCATATTTAAAACTGACAAAGCTATATTTAGGTTTTGACTTTTAAGCTTGATCTCTGCATGCTCAGATCTACAACATTTTAAAACAAAGAAGAACAAACATAACTTCTCTTACTGGGAAGACTATGTCTCATTTGTTGTCCCTTTTTTTAAAAAACAAAACAAAACATACTCATATTGTAAGCGAAGTTCATCAATGTCAGAGTTCAGTCCACTCAGTTGGGAGCGATGCGTCTTCTCCATTTCCTCCTTGTGTGCATTCTTCATCGCTTCAATAGCTTCGTTAAAGACACATCACACACATTTAGAAACTGTGTGCCAGTTAGGTTTCGAGTATAGCAGCTGTGGGTGGTAATAGTTTATTTCTTTACCAGCAATTGTGGCAGCAGTCTCCTCTGCCAAAAGTCTCTCTCGCTCTTCCATAAGTTTGGAAATCTCCCTCTGGTGCTGCCTCTGGAGGTCTTGTATCACCTTCTGGTGTGTTTCCTCCATTGCTGCAAAGCCACGTTCACACGTGGCCTATGGGAAGAAAAGGGCAACGATCTGTCATCACCAAATTCATTTTGCACATACACTCACATTATAATGTGTGACTAGAAATTCAGTGTAATATTTATGAAAAGATCACTCGACTACAATGTGTGTCATGCAAAATCAGTGATAGAAGCCATGCAAGCTTTTTACGATCTGAGGCCCAGATATGTTAGTCAGATAGGCAGTTAAAGACATGAAATTTAAATTAAGCGATGCAGCAATTTTTTTTATTAATAGACCGAACTTGCTTCTATTAGTGAATGTAGGAAATGGTGTGTCCATTGATGCCCAAATAAAGGAGCAACACTGAGGACAAGAAAGACATTTTACACTTAAATGTTCACTTAGCTTCATTATGTAAAAGTACTCAGGATGTCCCAAACTGGTCTTGCCAGTATAATTTGACTAATTTTATTTCTCAAGTGCTAAAAAGAAAAGACATTGGTTTTCCCATATTTCATAAATATTTCTGAGGCGAATTTGAACTTAAAGATTTTGGGTGGTTTTGATTTTCACTCATCCATTTATAACCGGACACAATGTATTTTCCTGATTGAAGTTTGGTAGTTTTAACATTTGCTATTATGAATCCCTTAGTTTGGTGTACTAACATTCCTGCATTAGCACTAGGACAAGTCACCAAAGGAACTAAAATACTAAATTTGGTGCCAATCTATAGCAGATTGCTTTTCACAAAATAATTAACACATTTGACTTGCTATTGGCTCTAGATGTATATTAACTAAAGGCATTCCATGCGGTAGTTACTGTCATCCCTAGAATCTGTGTGTTCAGGACATCCCTCGTTTGCAGGTTTAATAAATCTGCGAAAAATCTCAAGACACACCATGTCCTAACTCAAAACTGTCTGTGCATATCAGTTGATTGATGCAGTGGAGGATAGGTCTACGATTCTGACTTGTCGAATAAAGAATCCGCTAAGGATTAACTAAGAAACTTAAAATGAAAGAGCAAAAACCTTAAGACTTTCAAAGTCTCTCTGGTATTTCTCTCTCAGGCTGGCCACATCTCCTTCTAGGTGCTTGTTCTCTAGTTCGTCCTTCATGGTGTTCATCTGAGTCTCCAGCTCCTCGATCCGATCCTTTAGAACCACCATGAGGTCAACCTCAGACATGTTCTCTGCGTTCTCCTCCTTCCCCTGCTCCTCCTCTTCCATCGGAGTAGTGGCCTCATCATGAGGAGGTGAAATGGTAATATCGGGACTTTTTTTGTCCTGTTGGTACTCTTGGATGCGTTGAATGTTTTCCATATACTGGGAATGCAACTTTTCCATCTCCTCTTTATGGATTTGCTGGAGCTCAGAGATTCTCTGTTCAAACTGCTCCTCCAGTTTCCTCACATGACTCTCGTGCCGCTCCTCCATGGTGTCCATGTCTACCAGCAGAACTTCGAGCTTTCGTTGACTGTCCGCTGTGGTCTCCATGAGAGCCAGCTCTGTTGAGGCCCGGCCTTTCTCGGCTTGGCTTAACTCTTCGCTGTGTCTCTGCTTCAGCTCTTCGATCTCCTTCTGAAAATGCTTCTCCAGCAGAGCCAGTTGCTCCTGCTGCTGGGACAGCTGGTTCACACGTTTACTGATCTCACTCTTTAGTGTTTGGTTCTCCTTCTCCAAAGTGTCAACTGTTTCTGTGAAGCATAGTCGCTCCTCCTCTAAAGATGCTTCATATTTCTTTTGGATTTCGCTGACATTGTGGGCATGCTGCTGCACCAGAGCATCCATGTTCTGACCTGTCTGTTTACACCAACCCAATTCTTGTTCGTGTGTGACCCGTAACCTGCATGCCACATAAGCCACTTGAGCCTGGATTAGGGCTTCACGCATACAAAGAGAGGCACTTGTAAAAGTTGGCGAAGTTTGGTGCCCTAGACGAGCATGAATCATTTTAGCCAGTCCTGGATGGCTTCCCCCACTTTCTATCTCTTGAGCGTACTTGTGGAGGATTGCTGCTTGTCTTTGAAGCTCAGTAGCCAGGTTGTCATGTGCATTTCGCAGAGATTCTACAGAGTCGCCACCACAATACGGTATTTCTTCAGCCAAGTGTCTGTCTATGATTTCTTCCGCCATGTCTTTGGCCTCTTCTGTTTCAATCTGTTCCATGTAGGGAGCAAGTTCAGGTGGGTGAATGTCGGCCAACTTTTGTTTACTAAACCCGAAGTTACTTTTGACTTCTTTTATCACATTTTTCAAATCAGGCCTTTTGGAGGCTTCGATAATTGCTTTAAGAGCTATTTCCCTTTGATGTAGGTTATTTCGGGCTTCACTTAACTCCCTTTTCAGTATTTTGAATTTCTCTTCATAGCAACGTTTGAGGTTTTGAATAGAGTAGGCTAGTTCTGCTTTAATGAAGGTGTTAAAGATACCGGTGGCATCAACATCTACATCAGCTGCAACAAAGCCCTCTTTGGATTTAGCAACATCTGTCTCAGCTTTCTCCAACTCTTTCCAGAATTCACTTTCTAACATCAATTTCCTGGTCAAGACATCAGCGTAAACTACTGCTAAGCAATCTCTGTCACTTCTCTTAATGTTCTCTATGTCTTTCCATATTTCCGCAAGAGCTTGAAGGAGGTCAGACTTTGAAGTCTGAATCAGCAAAGCCATCTTGTTTAACACGACTGCCTCGAAAGACAGAGTTTTGGCGAAGAGGTGCAAAGCTTCTTTATCTAAAGTCTCTGGGGTTTGATGCTGATGGACAACTGGTGATTGTTCTTCCAGTGTCTTTTGTCCTTGTCTTATGTACAATGATGCATTGAACAACTCAGTTTCGATCTCTGACAATGAGTGCAGCTGTGAATCAGTGGTATCATGAGAGCCATTGAGAATAGTCCGGACTTTCTCTCGGCTGTTTTCCACACACATCAGGGCCTTGGAATAATGTTTATTGGCAACGTTACTCTGTATCTCATTTTTACGACTTAAGTCTTTATCGGGTTTAGGCTTTGTTTCTGTCATCTTTAGATCAATCTTGGACATGTGTTCTGCTTGAATGGATCGCTGCTCCTCAAGATTCTGGGTGAGATTTCTTAGTTTATCCTCAGTGGCCAGCAGTTTGGTCTCGAGAGCATGTATGATAGAGATGAACTTCTCTGGGTCACTACTGTGAGGGAATGTGATATCAGAGGAGACATTTCCTTCAGTTAGACTGATGTCTTCATTTATACCCCCCGTGACTTTTTGTCTTGTATCTGTGAGGGTATTGCTCAATTGGCCTGTGTCCAGGCCCTCTTGATTTATGTATTTTTGGCACTGAATGCTGGAAAAACGTATCCTTGGTCTCTTAGCTTGAGACTCCTTATCATCTGGGGAGTTCTCTGTCTTGGATGTCTTTTCAAAGGAAAGAGGGAGCTCTGTGTTTGGTGATAAGGAGACAGATGTTTTAAGCTTTCCTTTCTTGCTCTGCTCTGGGATTTGCTGCCTCTCCATACGTAGGTCAGCATAGCCCAGCTGCAGAGCATTGAGATGTTGCTCTAGCTCCGCTATTCGGTCCTCTGCAACCACGAGCTTGGCTTGCAGATCCTTTTCAGCACTACAGGGCTCAACCTTATCTAAGAAGCTTTGACTCATTTGACAAAGAAGTTCCTCCTTAGCTTGCAATTTCTGTTCTGTTTCCTCCAAGCTGTTGCCAAGCGCAGTCATTTTCACAAGGGCCTCTTTCAAGTCGGCTTCCTTGCGTTCCATCAGCCTTTCATACATCTCCTTAGTTTGCCGGATCTCTTCCTCTTTTTCTCTCAGGAACTGGCTCATCTTCTGAAACTCTTGGGTAGCCCTCTCATATGAGTGCTCCAGGGTGTTGTAATCAGCCTCTTCTGTTTCCAGACGGTTGCGGAGCTTATTCACCTCGCGGTCTGCCTCTGCAATCTGGTTAAGAAGCTCCTGACAGCGGCAAGTGAGATGGCCTTTCTCTTCTTCTAACCTTCGTACGCTCTCCCTCAGTGACTCGACCATGTTGGTCTTGTGAGCAAGCTCCTCTTGCAACTTCTGCATTTCCTCCCTGCATTCCTTTCCTCCTGCGGCTTGCCTCCCTCTTAGCAGAGCCTCCACCTGCTGCTCAGCCTCCAGCAGTCTGTTCTCCATCTCTTTTTGTGCAGTTTCAGCCTCAGCTAATCTTCTACACAGATTCTCTCTTTCCCTCTCATGACTCTCTTGCATGCTACGCTGCTCCTTCCTCAGACGCTCCTCCTTCAGAGCCTGACCCTCTTCAGTAGCGCTTAGTCGAGCGCTCACCTCCTGCAGCCTCTCTTGCAGCCTTTGTATCTCTCTCATGTGGTCTCGTTGCAGGGCTTGCTGGCGCTCCAGGTGCCTTAAGGCCTGGCTTCTCTCTAAGAGGCTAGCTTCTACTTCACGGAGTCTATCTTCACTGTCCTTTAGCTGTGCTCGTAGGGTGTTCTCACTACGGCCATGTTCCTCCTCTTGTTCTTTTGCGCGCTCCTGCTCAAGCTTTAGCTCATTGCGCATTCGGGCCACAGCTTCCTCACTAGCAAAGATTTCAGCCATTGCAGACGCTAGTTTAGTCTGCAGAGCCTGAATATCAGTCTCATGGCGGCCTACAGCATCCTGGGCTTCCGTGTAGCTTCTCTTCAATGTTCGAATCTGCTGCTGAGCAAGGTCCTGCTTGCGCTTTTGGGCCTCCAACTCACCCTGCAAATCTTGATTAAGCACGTGCAAGCGTTGCCATGGCACTCTGTGCGGTGAAGAGGAAGGGGGTGTTGCACTCTTGAAAAAGATTGATGAGACAGTTTCATTAATGACATCACCTCACGTCCCATAGCATATACGGAGAACCACATCTCGCGGGTTACGAGAAAAATAAGTTTTCTGCTTCCTTGAAACCAATCTCACTTTTGGTAAGCGTTTTTCCAAAGCTTCCACTGTGCTTTTTCAGAGGTGACTTAGAAATTAAAAAACAAAATCAAAACAAACCTAAAATCTTGTGGGTGACTACTAAAGTGATTTGAAAAAAAAAAAACTAAACTAAATGATCAATAAATAACTATTAAAAAGTAAGAGTGATAGAATGAGATACAACAGACTGACATTCAGGACAAGTTTACTGTACAACCAAATGGTGCATAATGTAAAAGAGCAAGTAGTTAAGGTATGTAACTCTGGACACCACAAAGCATGCAGACACCAAGCTTAAGGAGGACACACAGACATAGCACAGATGACGTGAGATGAAAAGCACAGCGCAAGGTTTTTTTTGATCAAATTTCTTACCTTTAGCACACCAGATCAAATCACATATTTTTCCCAGGAGATGTGAAACTCCGTAAAAACAGTTAGTGAAAACTCATGCTTAGAACACCACAACCATGCATATCAGTTTCACAGAATAAGCTCCCACACCTGTTAGTAGAATTTCACATAAGTTAAAGGAGACACACTTAAGTTGATCTATCATGAGGCAGTAGGCTGTATAATAACAACAACAAAATCTACGAGGAACTGTGGTACAGTTGAAAACGTTTGCTGCACCACGTTTGACCTGTGCATCTTGCAAACCTTCATACAATTCTAGACATTTCAGTGCTCAAGATTTCTTTGTCAAAAGTCATGTTGCGATGCTATTTGTACATGGTGTCAATTTTAGAACTCACTAATCCTGCATGATGGATGGTGAGTGTTGTACCTGCAGGACATAGCCCTCTCTGGCACTTTGTTCTCTCCCTAGTGCATTTTCCAGCTGCTCTTTTAACACATTGTTTTGCTTCTGTAGTCGGTCCAGTTCCTTCTGCTTCTGTCCCAGCTGAACAAAGAAAGAAAAAGAGGAAGTAATGTATAAGTAGCTCAAGACACTGGTAATATAGGCAGCTTATGATCACACTTAGGAAACCCACCTCTTTGTCTAGCAGCGCAGCAAGCTCATGTGCAGGCAGTCTTTCAGAGTTTCCAGAGCTTCCCAAAGCTGTGTTGATGGGCACTTGCTTCTCCTCTCTCAATGGTATTGTCTCCACTTGATGCCATCTCTGCTCAATCTCTTCCTGGACGTCGGAGGTTCTGCTGTCCTTTGTATCTCCACTAGCAGGACGCAGGGCTGCAGGGTGGTCTAC
>JAPZDX010000014.1:13141518-13151648 GCA_029783625.1 Naso annulatus | reverse complement strand
TGATTTATAACATAAGACAGAACACCGGTAACTTGTGGACTCGTCACACAGCACATAATTGTTTCTCTTGATTATCTTGTTTTTATGATCTTTATATGACCGTGGGAAGCCAAAATCATAATTGAAACTGAAATTCGATTAACTGTCCAGCCCTGAGTGGCTGTACAGAAAAAGCGGTCTACAAATTTTCATCTAACACTGAATGTAGCCAGTGGATAGTGGGGCTACATCAGGGTGGTGCCTCAGATCAGTTTTGGTCTCATCGGAGGCTTTGCTGACAGTAAAATAACACCAGTGTCTCCGCAATTGTTTCACTGATTTTGTTGTGGCTTATGCTGAGCCTGACAAATGTTAGTGTCACATTAATGCTGATACAGAACCGATTAAATGAGCCAATGTGGCAATGACAGAGAAAAGACCACAACAAATAAATAAAGGTATTACTGTGGTCAACTGAACTCACTTGTAGAGGCTGACCCTCTCTGAGATGTTGTTGGCAATCAGCACTGCTACTACCAGGCCGTAGATGGCTATAATACCCGCCATGACTACTGGGATGATTGACTTCATGATGAGCTCCGGCCTCATCACAGACATGGCGGCGATCCCTGTACCGCTCTTAGCTGTGCCATAGGCTGCTCCCAAGGCTGTCAGGTAGGAGAGAGAAGATAAATTTAGTTTAATAAACAAGAAAGCTCACTAGATCGGACACTGCAGTGCACGTTACAATGGGTCAGCGAGAAGACTGTCGAAAGAATCTTAATGGCACAACTGAATAATGAAGCAGAAGTGAAATAAGAGATGGAGCAATACTGCAACAACTGTAACAGTTTCTGTTCCCCTTAAAAGTCCAACATGGCCTCACCTGGGAACTTATGGTTTGGTAAAAAAGGAAATAACTGATGAACTGTTACTGCCGCAGATACTACGTGATCAAAAATCAGCTTTGTTTAATCTTATTTCCTCGAAGTGCCCCTGTGTCTGCCAGACAGCTGCGAGTTGTAAATCACATTCTGAAAGGAAAACAAAAAGCCTGATTAGGCTTCAGCACACAGAGAACTGCTGAAGAGAAGCAGGATGCCACATCTACAGAAGAGACACCAGTGCAGGATGGGCGCCGAGGGGGCAGGGTGGGGTGCGGGGTACACACTCATGCGGCATCTGCTGTCTACCATCTCGAGTCCATACCAGTCCCTGGCTAGCATCACTGTCGAGTGACGGGAAGGGAGGAGAACAAAAAGCTTCATCAGCACATTAGCTCTGTGGGTCTGTGACGCTGAGGAGAAAGCATAGAGCCACCTACGTCACACAAAATCAAGTCTGACTGCAGGAGGAGAGTGAAAGAGAGAATCAGTGATCCCACTCTGCCCTAAAATTAGAATATAAATTTAGCCAAACATAGAACAGCAACCATTCAGTAAGAGCTGATCATAAATCTGCACAACAACAAAGAATTAAATAGCATCCAGGTGATAAGAGTGACAGGGAAGTTGGTTGTATTTGTATTGCCTTGTGTCACAAATTTGCCTCAGTGAGCTTCACAGTTAATACAGCACACAAAACCGTCCATCCTTAGAGCTTCATTATGGGTGAAGAAAAATCCCCCCAAACAGCCTTGTAACGGGGAAAATAAAATGGAAAAAACATTGAAAGAAGCAACAGAGAAAGGACTTATTTCTCTTAAGGACCGACACACAATGGATGCCATGTGAACAGGATATACTAACAAGAAGCGAGTCTTAAAATATCAGTCAGTCAGTCAATCAGAGCGGGGCAGTCTGTCATGAGTCAGAGGCAGGCTGATCTGATAAAATTCCCCTCACATCAGAAGCGTGTCTAAGCTCACGTGTGTTTACTTGTGAGCACTTTTATTTCCTCATCCACAGCAAAAGCAAAGTAAAGTGAAGCTCAGAAACAGCACGAACCAAAGCAAAGCATTTAATACTGTGTGCTTGTCATCCATGTTGTAGCGTTGCATTCACTATACCTGTACTACTTTCACAGATTTACAGATGCTGCTTTGATGCTATATATAGCCACCTGCCTTCTGTTGGTTGTTTACTGCACTGACACAACACAATTTGTGAACTGATGTCAAAATAGACACACAACAGGCAGTAAAAATTGTGTAACATGGTAAAAGATCAACTATTTGGCAAGGCAATAGCACGAAGTAAGCAGAAACTCATCCTCCGATCTGATCTGATCACACTAAAAATGTATAAAGCTGGAACTGGCAAAGTGGTTTTCTTGCCTCTTCACAGTCAACACACAGATGATGATTAAACCTGAAAAGTTCTTGAGATATCACTTTGGGAGACGGTCTTGTGTGACAGCCTGAGGCGCCCTGCTCTGTTTTTTCATTTCTCGGTAAAACGAGATGGAGCTAACCTGGAGATACCGGTAGTTCTGGTTAACTCTAAGACTAGCTGACACTTTCTGGCAACTGGGTGTAAAAGCAAAACAGGAAGGTGACATGAGCCAATCTTCCAAAGAGCTCATGGCAGCCAGCCACAACCCCATCTACTTGCACTAATTTATCACCTGACGGATAAAATCAATGCAAGGTTAAATCACGTCTGCCCATCTACAGAGATTTGTTTGGGGGATAACTGAGCAGCATTTTTGTAATTCCTGATAAACACAAAAGAAACTTTGTCTTACATTTTGTTTTGACTTTGTAGAAATACTAGACTAAAATCTCTTTAAATTCACCACAAACTATACGACAGACCACATCAAAGAAGTTGACCTATACCTGCATGAGGAAGGACACACAATCTACCCCAACAGTTTAACAAAGAAAAAGTCTAAGATTACAGATCTAATCAAGGCATATTTTTCAAAACAAAGCTTGTGATTCAATTATAAAAAAACACCTCTGGATTATAATTTGAAAATACCTTAGCCATATTCCTAACATGTCTCTTTTAGTCGTTCGGTGTAATTAATATGTTACCGTCTGTAAGGTTATCCGCCGATTCCATTCTTTCTCGGTAAGCTCGGCCTCACTGAAGTGTGACAGGTGAGGGCTGACAGAGAAACCCTGGCGTCCTCACACAAAGCCATTCTGTCATTACGATTAAAGATTTTATGTTTACGTAGCAGGGCGGTTTCTGCAGCGGTGTGGAAGCACAACCTCTGGGCTTTAATCCTAATCCCCTCAGCCTGGGTACAGAGCTTTTTCCCCATTTCTTTTTTCCTCCCTGCAGAATATTTGATGTATGGATTGCCCTTGTGACGTCTTCTGATGTCAGAGAAGGAGGTCCCTTCAGCTAGGGATGATCTTGCATGCAATATGCCCACGCAACAGAGAGCAGATTGGTCCGCCCCAAATAGCAGATGAATGGAGAAGCACAGGTTTTAAAGAATGGGGAAAAAAAAGGGAGGTCATAGTTGTAAAAACATTTTCCTGTCTTACACAACTGCATGCCAGCTCTAGCCTGCGCTGCACTAAAATACAGGACATAATGCAGAAATTTCGAGACTGCTGACCAACCGATTGCATTGAAAGCTGAGGGATTCCCACCACCACCTTTAATTCAAGTATTCCTTCATGAATGTGGCCATTTCTCAAGTACTTTTAGCTCACCTTTTCTACTTCTCTGCTCAGTATCTAACAAGTTTTGTGAACTCTCAACATTTCAAGGTCAGGTGTTAAAGCTCATATGCAGATTTTTTAAAACCAATTACAAGACTATACTACTGAGGACACATATGGCTACAACTGCACAGGAAATTGGAAAAGTCAGACAATGCAGAGCAAGAGTTTTCAGCAGTGTAGCAAACATTTTAAATTGTCATCTGCACCACTTAAAGAAGATTCAACACTTGTGTCGATTATCCAAGGTAAAATTCAGCTTTATGCTTTTAACTTTGCGAGCAGAAAAAAAAGAAATAGACTTTAAGTTGAGTTTTATGGATAATGGGCAGCATGGAGTGTCACCTGTAATGAGCCAGGCTTCACTAAACCATCACAACAGGACACTACACCCCTAAATCAATGCAACATCAGGTGATACTAGAAGAACTAGAGATGTTCCGATTCAATTTTTTCCTTCGCTATAACGATTCCGATACTTAAACTTGCGTATGGGCCGATACCGAGTACCGATCCGATGTCAACGTGTTAAAAAAAACTATTTCTTTTCCAGTGTAAAAAACTGTGGAACGTAGACATTTCGTCAGCTCTGTCAGCTCTCTCCTTTCTTCTTCTTCATGCTTAAAAGTAGTAGCTGCCAGAGGCAGCACAGCGCAACTTCCTGAGAACTGTTTTAGAGCGACCAAGAAAAATTGATTTCAGGTATGTAAGGTAGCTGGGTACCATTTTGCGGCTAATATATCACATGGTATCTGACTGGTGCACAGACTGGAGTACTGGCCGATACTGATACCAACATTTTTGGCGGTATCTGAGGCATTTTTCTGTTACTTGTATTGGTATCTGAACAACTCTAAGAAGAACACGGCAATTTACAGCTTGTTACAGAAAATAGGTAATTACTGCTGATGAATGACCTTGCTTTATTTCCTCATCTGAACAACAGAGTTATTTAGAGCCATCCACTTATGAATCTGTCATTATTTTCACATTTTACAGAATGAATGATGCATCAACTCCCCAAAATATGACCAATTAATAGGAGAGGACAATAAAAGTAAATTGCAGCCTTAGTCCTTCAGCATGTGCACAGTTTAGTGACTGACATAGAAGCAAAAGCTACGATATCCTTCAATGATCTCACATCACACAGGCAGTAGTCTTAATCAAGTGTCCTGTCCATCCCACCACTAACACGCCCCTTCTTTGTGCCAGCCAGGTCTCCTCCTACTTGCTAATTCCCCAGCTGTCACTCCTTCACCAGCACTGACTAGTACTACTACTAGCCTAAAAGGCCACCACAGCCATGTTGCCCTTGCCTATTACTACACATTAAACTACAGCCATTACTGGACTACGGTTGGCTTTGGCATCCAGCTGCTTCTCATTTCTGGGTAGGGATGGACAATACATGATACCTTATTGTGCTTCCTATGGTAAGAGTTTATACAGACCTTACTAGGTTGGAAAAACCTGAAACACTTAAAATCGGCTGCTAAAATGACTGCTGATGCATATTTGTGATAATACAAACAAAAGGTAGAGACAGAATCTAAAATGAACTCCTGTCAGAGCATGAGCTTTGTAAAGAGATTACACCATTCACCAACATGAATGAGTCAGTTTTGCCCAAAGGCTTCCAGCTATGGTAAGTCAAGCCTTCTCTAACATGCTCACTTAGTAGCGTGTTGATTTACAACTGAGGCTGCACTCATCTCACCAAACACACTGCTTACATTTGGACCTTTACTGTGATACAGCAGAGCACACCATTGTAATATAATGCAGCTCGCCTTGACTTATGGAATGAGAGATAGTAAGAAATTACAACAGGATCCATAAAACATGCATGACCAATTATAAAACAAGTCAGTTTCAAAGTTCACTTTTTGTGCCTTCACAGAATCAAATCATATCAACATTGGTGTGACCACATTTATCTTTCCTCAAAATTAGCAAATTTTTTTTAGAAAGGTTATACTTCCCATTTGTCAACTTCTTGATGGGTCTTAAAAAGTATTCTCAATTACCAGATGGTTATTTCAAGTCAGAAGTCTCATCATGTGATAATCATGTGACCTCGTATCATTCCTTTGAGTAATAAGGAAGTTAACCAGCTGATGCTGATTTCTAAAAGTCATTACAGCTATAAGAAAAACGGTTTTTAGTTTAACATAAATTGCATTAGATGAAGGACATTATCATTATGTCTGATGATAAATGGTGGTAGATTAGCAGTTTCAACAGTTTACGCAATGAAATGATTTAGTGTCACTAATTGGTTACAAATCTGATTTCCAGCAACTCTAAATAATTTCGTAAAACATTTTCACAGGTATTGCTTTTGATATCGTCAAACCCTGCACTCAGATGTGTGGCGTTTTGTAAAAAATAGATGGGAATCAACCTTAAGTCAACCTAACCTAACCTAACGTTAAATACTTCCTGCTAAGCAAAGAAAGCTAACGTTAACTTATCAAGCAGCAAACCGCAGGGATAACCAAATGCATTTGGACACTTTAATAATGATTTCAATCATTGGTGCTGCTTCATTTAGATCAAGTCACATCTGTGATCACTTAGCATCAGTCCCTATTTTGTCCTTTCCATTCAAATAAAGCGAACTAAGCTAACGTCAAAGCTAACTTATGTAGTCGTCATCAGCTAGCTAGCTGACCAACGTTAACGTTACTCGACTATTCTTTCTTGATAACTGTCGTTGAAGCATACGGGCAAGCAGCTCTAAATGTGTTTGCTAACTAACTGCATATTTTTATGTTAAAAATGTGCCAAAGTCACTGGCAGCCCTAGCTAGCTTTTAATGTTAGGTGTAAATAAATGATAGCCTCAAGATTAGCATTGCAACGTTAACGCTAGCAAGGCTAGCAGATCGTTTTAACAAGTTAGCTTTAAAAGACGCTCCGTGGTTGATAATTCAAAGCACCCTGTTGGGGATATCAGTGCAAAAAGAGTTATCAGCAATTACACACAGCGACATTTTATAACTGACAAACAAAACAGCATAAATATGGAGGATGATCGTGTGATAATTACCGCTGAAGACCATAGCCGCAGAGGCACCCATCACTGCGAAGAACGGAGAGTATTCGGGGCTTTCGGACGACATTCTTTCTTACACAATATAAAAAATAAACTAAATATACAAAATTAATTATTAATGTCGACACAAAAATCGCACTTTGCGACACCTAACGAAGGCCACAGGCTTGAAATGTAAAACCGCGTTTGCGAGGAACCGTCTGACAACCTAACTAGCAGTGTAAACGGGATAGTCACGACTCTTCTGATAAATACCCGGCGCAGCAGTACAAAATGGCGAAGCGGAAAGTATCACCTGACTGGCCGTACGGATAAAACCTATCATGGACTGGGTGTGGGGGGCGACTAGCAACAAAGTTCCGTAATTATTTACCGTGCAGTATATTCATACAGGAAACAAGAAATGTGGATTTAAAATAATAAACGACATATTCCGTAGAAATATAGTATTTCATATATTTGCTATTTTATTTATTTATTTTATTTTTTTGAAGGTCACCCCTATCAGGCATCATTTTGGTGTGCTCCGCTGCAGGCTTCCACTTTGATGTCTAAGCATTCACCCTTCAAGAGCAGGAGGATGAAAATGATGGGGATGTACAAGAGGGTGTGGAGACATTGTCAATATTAGGAATAGTTGTGTTTGTTTTACTCCAGCTACCAAGAACAGAGAGCCAAGAAAATGCTGAATTTCTTTCAAATGTCTAAATACATTATGCTATAAAAATCAGACTGTATGCAAAATGACTGTCATGCTCTAAGAGAACCCCTTAACTGATTAAAGTGACCTCTCCAAATGCTGAAACTCTGAAGGTTTTGTATGTTCAAGCACATTTCTGCATTTTGCACCAGGACTCTAGCATGCCGCAGAGGGTGGCTTACAGTCAGCTGTGACATGCAGCAACGTGGAGCACAAGAGTGAGAGAATTTGAGGCTGAGTGTATATGTGGGGGGAGGGAACAGAGAATCCCCATTCCACAGCATAGCTCCCAGCAAGTGCAGGCTCAGAGATCCAGAAAGAGGAGGGGTCGACGGAGCTAGGACACCATGAGAGAGACGAGCTGCGTGTGTGTGAGTCAGAGAGAGCTTGTGCAGTGTCCGTGCCTCCTCCTCGTCCTCCTCCATCCATCCATCCCTCCATCCTGCTCTCTCTGCATTGCATTGCCTAGTCTAGTCAGCACTAGAGAAGGACCCCTCCCCCCCATAGGACCGTAAAGCCCCACTCGTGATGCAATTTCTACACCAGCATCACAGGCCTCCTTCCTTTCAGACACTTTACTTGGCATTGCATCTTACTCCAGCTGTCAGATGCAAGGTTGCATTATGCAACAACAATAGATCAGTTTGAGGCAGGGGTGATGTGTGTGTGTGTGTGCAGTGAAGCATTAAGAAAAAGGTCACAGTGAATGAGACGATTTTCACTCTATTTTCTCTTTCTCTGCTGACTGACTGAACATTTATTGACCCAGGACCAACTCCTTTGGGTAAATATGGATGTAGTCTTTCTGTGGAGGTGGGATTATGACGTTCCTGCCGGGGATGTACGGTTTACCCAGCAGACATTTGCAAACAGCTCATCTGACAATATGCAGTAACATGATAGCCTACGTATGCATTGTTGTTTCCTGTTTGTTTTGGGTGGATGCATGTCCTTGACTAGCCACGATTGCTGGGTTGTTTAAGGCAAGGGATGGTCTACACACTGCATATATTTTGACGGCCGGTCGTTGAGGTGCTTTTTAAGGAAGGGAAACAGGGAACAGTGAAAAAAATTCACGAGGGCATGAGTCAATGAAGAGACTACTGAAGATGCACCATACAGCATTTGATACCAATTTGTAATGTACAGTATGATGTGGTTCTGGATATACAGGAAACATTGTTGATGGGATTCTAGTGCTAGATCCTTCATTTTTACAAAGTTATGGTATTTTTCTTTATACATATGCAGAAGTAGTTTAGTTTAGACCATGATACAGTGTGACAGAGTCCTACTCTGTGAAGGATTTACCCAGCAAGTAGAGGAAGTCACTGAGCTAAGCTGTGTGGACCTTATGGTCTGGCTTCAGTTTTTCTTTCATTCTCACTGGGATTTAGAAGTCAGATTTTCCAATCATTTAAAAATGCTAAAAAGACACAACAACTTTAATCCTGCCTTAATAACAAGTATTTGCTTGTCTTTTTCACATTTGCCTGAGAAGTGCCAAATATACAGCCCATAAGGCAGACTTGTGATATTTTCTCAGTAATACAAGGTAGTTCTTGGAAGCAGCAATGCCTTCTCTTCCAATATCCATGTTGCAATATTCAGTTTGTGAATGCAAACAGTATTTGTCCTCAGTCTGCGTCTTAATCCCCTTGTTATCTGAGGGACCTGGGCTGGCCGAGGAGACCCATCTCAGTGTCGGGTTAAACACTTAAGCATCTTACTTCGTGAGGAAAGCGTGGTTTTCAGGAGATGCGCCAGACCAACACCCAAAGGAGCAGCTAAATATAGACGTGCATGTGCGATTAGCAGAGTGCGAATCCTGAATGAACAGCACAGTCTTGGCAAGATGGAGTCAATGCCACTTACTGTAAAGAAGGAATTACTCCACCTCTTTGCCATCTAATACACTACATTTCCTCACATGCATTAGCCGCTTTCACTCCCACTGAAAATGAAATGCCCTTCATTTTAAAAGGGCTTTATGCAATGTACTGCCATCGACTGATATGGAATGCTTCCTACTTTCATGTTTAATGAAAAAGTCAGATGATATCTGTTGCTGACTGCACTGTGTCAAGCAAAAGCAGAGCTTGTGTGGTGCATCCTTTTTCTCTATTAGGCTTGTTCTCCACATCAAAAGGTCTGATTATTAAAAGGAGAAGGCCTCTGAAGACATATTCCTCAGCTAATGTGACTCATTCCTGCCAAATATTTTCCAGTCATGCAGGTCACTGTCAGCTTCCACAAAGCACAGACATCCACAAGACATCCAAGCAAAAAATAGACAAAGTGCATCAAGATGTGTGCATGAGTAACTTGGTAGTCAGTGTTGGGCCCCAGAGCTGCCATCTGATCTCCATTTTAAAAATCCTTTCATACCACTAAAACATATTGAGTTTAACTTTGGGAACAAGCTTACTACAGTTGTAACTATTAGGACAACAGGAAAGAACACAAAAAAAGTTAGGAGTTAGATTCACGGTCAGCTGACTTTAAAAGGCATCTGGCGCATTTCTGTGACAGTCTGAAGTAAAGTAACCCTCTCTTTGCAGGGACGGCGATGTGACAGATTTGGAGAGATAAAGCAGTAAGGAGCAAGACAGCAAAACAGAGAGCACATTGCTGTATTTTCACATGTACAATACATTTGCAGTTACTCAACTGATGTTTCACTGGATGACTCGTTTGATCGTACAGATACAAATAGTGTATAATCCCAACAACACTAATCCAACAGGGCACAAATTTGGACTTCTTTTG
>JAPZDX010000014.1:13093583-13112548 GCA_029783625.1 Naso annulatus | reverse complement strand
TTTTAAGAGCCCCAGTAATTAAAATATTCACACAGAATCTCTGATATTTTGTTTTAGCTCACTTATCACAAACACATTAAGTGATGTGAGTTTGTCCCTAAGGAATTAACAATTCACTTTTATAACTCAAGTATCAATCAATAGTGTATATGAAAAGTTGTGCCAAGTTCATAAAGTTCCCTTATGTGAAATGTCAAATATGGCATGCAAGTGTTACGAAAAATGTCTTTTCTTATTTCTCGGGAGCCAAAAAATAACGACGGTCAGGTCATAAGTAAGTAAACTGCTGAAGGGTGGTGACTCAAGCTGTGGTGTCTCATAGCGCAGGATAAAATCTCTCTTATTTTCGTAGCTTTTCATTGATCCCTTAGGTAAATAGTCTTTGAATGAAGGCAATGTGCACTTTGGGGAAAAGGTGTTTTTAAGTGAATATAAGTGCCTCTTACGATTGTAAAGCCGTATAATACTCAGTGTTTACCTTCTCCTGCTCCAGATCACAGTGCAGTGCACTTTAATATTATGCTGAATAAGTATCTAATAACTCATTTACTTGCTGTAATGTATCACACCGGTCAGCGTTGCATGGGATTACCGCTCATGTAACCCCTCATTGCGTTGCTGGCTGCAAATATTAGCCCGGGCATCTGAGGAGAGCGGGTGACAGCCTAAGTGATGAGGCTCATTATCTGAGTGAATCATGGATAACCTCTGGATGCCTTTGGGAGGTCACAGCCATATGACCATGATTATACTGTCATATAAACCACTGGTTCCCAACCGTCTTTGACTCAGGAAAACCCCCTCAGCTCTGTTTAAATCCGTGCCCCCCATCAGTATAGGCTCAACCTCAATGTTTGTCTTTCAAACACTTATTTTGCATCATTTACAGCAGGAAAAAGTCTCTGAAGGCAGGATTAATTATGTTTTCTTGAGTTATTTGGTAGAAATTACATCTTAAATGGTTTTGATCATAACAGATGACTCATTTTGCCCAGAGTACAATATTATTCCTTGACTGCATTTTGACCTACAGATACTTAGAGCCCACTAAGGCTATTTTGAACCCCAGGCCGATACGAAACAAACATTGAAACTTCATATACAGTAAATGCAGTGATTTTCATGCTTTAGCATTTCCATTTCAAATGCCCTCAGTGGTCACACAGACTTATCCCATCATCCTTGCCTGCAAAACAGCTTGTGAAAGAAACAAATGATAACAACTGAAAGCCAAACTACAGCCCAGGACCGGTGTTGTAAGTGATGGGGTGCTGGATTTACATGACGCAGCTGTTAGCAAAGATGGCTCCAACAATGCAAGCTGCTATTTTGAACTGGACTGATGTGAGGCTTTTTCTGGGAAATAACACACTCATGATTGTTACCTGGCAGAGCTAAAGACCTTTTCAGCCACGATGCCGTAACCAAAACATATCGTCACTCAGGGATCGAACCACGCAGGGCTGCAACGACAAGACGGGTCAGCAATGTGATTGACTCGTAAATGACTGTGAAGCAGTCCGTGAAAATAATGTTTGTGATGACTTTGGTGGATTCTGGTGAATTCACTTGGCGCTGTCAAATGTGGCATTAATTTAAAAAGATGAAAATCTCCAAATATGATGGAAATTTACTTGTGTTCATGTCAAAAGGCTGTTTCGATTTACGGAAAATAAAAGTTTCTTTTGACGCGGTCTCTGACACAAAATGTTTGGAAAGTGATGTGTCATTTCTGGATGAGTCACTTGTTTAATGGCATATAAAATCTGTCACTCACTTCCCAGGGGGCTGATAGCAAAGGGTTCAAACCGAGGTTTCAATAACAGCAGCAGATATTGACCAAATGCGTGAATGTGGGAACGTATGGGAGTGCAAAACGGACATTGTTTAGTGCAGTGAGTGTTTCTTTGCAGATCAGAATCTGTACATCAAATGCCTCCACATGTAAGACAGCTAGAGATTTTCCTTGAGCTAAATGCAGAATTGAATTGCACGGGGAAAAGTTAGAAGCTAAACTTTGATAAAAGTTGGTTTTAAAAAAGTTCTTTTAATTGTATAAATTGTTGGTGTCAGGATTTTTGGAGGCACAGTTCAAGTAAATGGAAGGAAAATTTCAGACACCTTCCTCTCCTCACAGAGACATGGATTCTTGGTCAGTTAACTTTAATATTTATTGAACACACTGTCAACTAGATTTTACGCCATACATTGAGTCTTGTAAAAAAAAAAAGCTTTTTACAAGACTGACATCCATCTGCTCTGCTAGCGTGGCTAAAAACACCAGACTCCGCACTTGCATGTGAATGTTGCATGGCACCTCTGCACGTTGAAATAACCATCAGACAGTTCGAAAATAAGGGATGATTGATGGAGGAGAAAAAATAAAAACCCCTAAAAAACCAAGGGAAGAAACACGAACCTGTGCCGGGGTCAGCCAGACATCATGGAATGTTCATGCTCCAGTAGAGGTTCAATAATGTTTGTCTGAGTGCTTTTTAATTTTACATGAGAGACAGGAACTCCTTTAGCCACACAGGGACTCTTTCTCCTATACCTTTAACCGTGGAATGTGGTGGCAAATCAAACTTCACTGCCAAGAAAAATGAGGGATCTTAGAGAAGAAAGCATTGCAAGGAGAAGTTCACTGAAATTCAAACTTCCAACCTGTGTTATGTCTGTCGTTTTATATGACAGTTAGATTTATTGTGAGAGACCTCACTCCATGGAGAGTTGGAATAGCAAGTTACTTTTTTTTTTTCCCACATACATGCATTACTTATGTATTTACAAGTTAGGGATTACAAAGTTTGCAGTTAGTGACTGCCCTCTAACAACTTCAAGTTACAAAATCAGGTCTATTAGATATACCTCACACGTCTTTTCTTCCTGCGAGTTACAGGAAGATTTCAGCCTCCAAAATTTGTGTCATTGCTGCATTAAATTTGTTTGGTTGATTATCAATCACACTGTGCACACTGGATCTGGTTCCAGTGTGCTTATTGTATGCAGTCATGCACAACTTCACACAGAATGAGGACTGGTCTCTTGCTTGCTTTTTTCCTTCCTGAACACTTTTCCTCCACCCTCCTCCTTTTTTTCTTATTTTTAACCTCTCTTTAACCCTCACTCATGTCTCCCACATCTTCACAGCCTCTTTGTGTGTTTTATATTCCCATATGCTCATCACAACTTTTTGCTCAAAACATTGTTTTAACATAAAAACAACACAACATGGGCCAAGGGCTCTTTATTTATTTATTTTATCATTAAGACGTATATAATGAAAAGAAGTTTGGCGAATCTCTAAATGCAGGTGGGTGGGAACAGAGATATACAGTATTGGCTTAGTTTACTGCAAATGGTTGGATTACCTCCAAGTTGTACCACATTAACTTGTTCACCAAATGGCATAAGCAAATAAACGCAGGAATATAACTTTTAAAAAATGACTTTACCATGTATTTTATTTGTACATCCCCAAATCTTTGGAAAACTTCTTGGCTCGCCTGCTTTGTTTATTTGCAATAGCAGGTTGTTCCCTAAAGGGGGCAGTGTGGTCAAGCTAAACCAGCTCAGTCCCAGCACAGCTGATAAAACCTCAGCAACCTGCTTAGGAAGCGATTAATAGAGTTGAAAACAGAGAGATTAGAAAAAAACATCCAAGAGAAGGGAGATTTCTTCATGTTGGACAAGAAAAAAAGATAAAGGGAAACAGAGGTACTGCAGCTGTGTTAGGGACAAATGGAGACACTTTCGGTCTTCTCTACAGGTAGCTCTGGGTTTATTTCACCCAACACACTTGCAAAAAGGGGAAAGGGAGGAGAGAAAGCAGCTGCTTTTATTGAAACCTGTTATTGGCGTGCCAAGATTACACTGAACAACAACAACCCTCCTCCCTGGAAGCCAATAAAATGCTGACAACAAACACTTGGCTTGCCTACAGGGATGTTAGAAGCCACAGAGGTTGGACTTAATGATACTTGGTAACTATTACAGACTATTAAACTAAATGAATAAAAGAGGAAAAGGCCGAGAGAAAAAGAAGAAGGAAAGGACCAAACAGTGATTCCTTAAGAAGTTGCTCTGAGACACAATATAGGTAGCTGACTCATTGTTAGGCAACCTTTAAGAAATGCACTCTGTTAGTGCGTGTGTGTGTTTGTGTGCAGATTATAGAAGCTGTTTTATTTGCTGAATGAAAATGTGTGTTTTTGTGTCTGCCTAGAGACATACAACACAACAAGAGTGCTTTTCCTGATGTGCTGTTACATCCATCAACAACAACACAAGCTACAGGCCACAGAGCTGTTGTACGCTTGGGCAGTTGGAGCGTGGCACAGGCCTTTTTTGAGATTTCCCCCAAACGGCTCGTGTCAACATTCCAGCAATCACACCACACCTGAGTAACTCTGAGGCAGACGCTATTCAGTCCATGTCTCCTTGTGTGCCTCTGTGTGATGCTAATCCTTTTGTCTTTATGTATGTATTCAACTGATAGTTGTGTTATGTGACCTCTTCCGTCCCCCTGGAGGTCATCCAAGCAGAGGTCTTAGCAACAGCAGCCACAAGATAAATGTAACATATCGACATATTTCTAACAGCGCTAGCAAAAACATGCTGCAATAGCTTAAAAAACAGACATATTGTTTACAAATTCTATTTTTGCCTTTGTGACTGACTAACATTTTGCAAGGAAATCTTAAAACTATTGCAGGCAACATCTAGCTAGCTGTAACATTAGACGCTAATGGCTGCCCCCTTCCCTCGCTGTTTCGCTTCGATCAGTTTACACCAACGATTTATGGCGAGATGAAACGGCTGCAGGAAAAGTTGCAGCGGTGCAAATTAGTCAGTCTTAGCTTGACTCAAGGCTGCTGACGGCATCACCTGCAACTCAGCTTGTCAAGTTGCCAGAGGCCACTTTTAGAAGGTAAGGTCCAACAGCCAATAAGCTTGTAACAATGTCACCTGTTGCTAAGAAGCACAGCGCACAGCAGCCAATAGGAACACACACTCTCTGAAATTACCCTGATTGGCAGAAAGTCCCTCCCTGGTCTGAATGCAAGCCAAGACTGAATACAGAGCCAAGGAGAGGTGCAGAAGTCTAGTGTTCTTTCAGACTACCTGAATTGCAATATTCTGAAAAGTAATTATGGAATATTTCCCCGACAACACCAATAAACTGCCTAAGAAGATGTGAAACAGCTTCTCATTTTGTGCTGAACTGGTTCTTTTTGCACACATGCTACATAAGAGAAAGTCAGGAAGAAACAGAGCCACCAGCTAATCCCAAGGAGGCCTTTGTCATCTTTAATCCTACACCTCAGAACTGCCTTCATTTTCTGAGGGGCCCATAAATTGGCTCTTATTGTCCCATAAATGGCTCCTTTTGGGCTGAGATTTATAGTACGGGGTGGCAATGGGGGAAGGGGGGGGGCGTTAAAACTCACTTTTTGATGTCCCCCCCTGCTTAACAGGCAGTGCAGTCGTGCCTACCCATACACTGCACGGTGCCTCTGCCACACACTGCTAGTGTGTGACTCTCTCACACACAAGCACATTAAAAGACATTAAACTGCTTTTCTGCTTTCATTCAGAGTCATGGTATGTAACAGCCGAGCAGGGTGGTTCACGTTAAGCTGCGCCATTTCCTTAGCTGCTATTAAAGCCGCCCATGCAGGGGGTCTCTAAAATGTCTTGTTATGCTACACATGGATCACGACCTTTTAAAAGGAGGTGGTGTTTTTTTTGGTTGTTTTTTTTTTTCACCAACATGGAATATGCTGAAATAATACAAACTGAAGTTCTGGGTGGTGGTGGTGGTTCATCTGCAGTTTTATTAATAAATGTTCACCAAGCAGTTGACAGGTGGTGGTCAAATTCATCAACTACGACCTCTGATGTATGACAAGTTGGAAATGACTTTTGAGCTGACTGAGCTGTAGCTGTTGCAGAAATAGTTCCCTAATGTTGCTTTAAACATCACAATTATTGTCAGTGCTGGTTACTGTAATAACCAAGTTATAAATCTAGCTTCATCTGGTAGGAGAAAATTCAGTCCAAAGTGACAGACATACTGACTGATTAACGTACAGACTCATCCATACTTGTAGAGCCTGGCTGCCAACATTGTTAGAAAGAAGAAACAGGTGGTTTGTAATGGGATTTCCAAAGGTGTGTTTGCGTGTGGTACAGTATGGGGGTGTGATTTAAAAAAGAAAAAATCAAAAAAGACAAAAAAAAGGACAACGGGTTGGAGCAAACCATCAATCACAGAGGAAGGACCTAACCATAAAAAGGGAAAAGAGAAATGAAAAAGACCATTATTCTGCAAAAAAAACCCTGTAAAATAAATTTTAAAGAAAATTGAAAATAGATAAAATTGTATTTTTATTTATCGACTGAAATTTCATCAATATTTTTAGGTATATTTGGTAGACTATAAAATATTGGACAAATTTGAAATTTGACCTGATGATCAAAAATTTTTTAATTCATCTTAGAGGGTAGATGATGTCTAATTGAGGGGTCATCTGAAACTTTTTTCATTTCACTATTTCAGTGACTTTTTTTCCTGGAACAATTGAACAGAAGAAAGTAACTTTAGATGTCACCCAACTGTACTTTAATTCCTAGTGACAGGAGGGAGAGGGTTTATATTTTCTTTGAACACTCAGGGACTGGACAACATAAACTAACACAGATAAAAGTTTTATCCCATACTGTGTCGAGTATTCTGAGGGAGATTCCACTGTACACCTGCAGTAACAATAAGTTCCATTCAAATGTACTGGCTGAAAAAAATTTACAGAGGGCAACTTCTAATGGTTGTTGACTTTAAGCAGTTGTTGGATGCAAAGCATTTTCATCCAAGTATTAAAAACTAGTGTTGTATTTATAATTATGGCAGTTCAAATACTTTTGAGTCCCTGAAAATGGAGACCCTCCTAAATGGTAAATGCCATGTTTTTGTGAAATCCCTTAAAATAAAGCTGAAAGTCTAAACTTCAGTTACTCTTGGTTGTTTTATTTCAAATCCATTATGGTGTTGCATAGAGGCACAATGATAAAAACTGTGTCATTGTTCAAATAATTACACACCTAACCTGAATGTGTCTAAAAAGAGTGACAGATTGGGGGGTGAAAAGAGTTTTGAATATGACCAAAGTGATGATGCTCACAGCTGTTTGGGACCACAGGTCGCGTTAACTGAGTATTTTCCATCACTGATGTTTTTTTTTTATTAACAATGGCGAAAGATTTTGAGGGCCATTCTTCACTTTGTCAGATTGTAACTCACACCCCTGTGTAGTTTGTGTAGTTGGTGGCGGATGTCAAAGTAATTAGCTATTGACTAGAAATCCCAGTGTCCCGTGTAGCAGCAGAGCACAGCTTCAGCTTCCACGAGAAAATTTAAACGGCAATGACAAGTTGTCTGTCGTAGAGAAAAACACAAAACCTGATGATGTTTCATAGATAAATTTGACCTGATTGATATTTGGAGGGAACTGTTTCCAAATGACCAACAACACCTGGTCCAATAAGGACTGTTCAAAACGACCCAGAATTGACTTCTGGTTACTTTCCAGGGTGGTTAACCAGGAACAACATTTCAGTCAACATTAACACTCCTTTGACTGAGTTGATTTATTTAAACATATCAGTGTGAGGTGGGCTGTACTTACATAACAGTTTGATGCCTCAGACATTATCAAAGTAACCAAAACTATTACAGCAGTAAATATACGTAGCTTACGTAGCTTACGTATACGTAGATACTGAATACTGTTAAAACTAAGATTTTCTGTTCTGTAGTGTTGCTCCTTGTAGCAAAACCTCAGTCAAACTTGAGAAAGAAAACTTCTCTCATTCACATTCACATTTTTCATTTGGTGATGTCTGTTTGTTTACATCAGGATTATGGATTGTGCATTGAGATGTATTCTTTTTCATAGCTACTGTCAATCTGCATGTTAACATATTAGACAGAAGGCAGTGGGGGCACAATAAACGTCGTGATATTCTGACATAACGACTATTGTAAAAACTAATGTTACAGTGTTACCAACTATTACACATTGAACAATCCACACGTTTTATGTGAAATTGGCACAGGACGTTAACTAGATGATAACTATACATTTTCTTTTCACCCAAAACATAGTTGGCAATGACTACTACTGCGATGTTAAAGCTGACATTGAAGTTGCCATGCCATGTTAGCTAGCTACATTTCACCTGTGCAACATACTTCAATGTGCTTGTGGACGTTAGATGAGGAATTTTTGTAAGCAGAGATCTCCGTGTTTTCGGCTGGCACAAGGTACTTCATTATATAACAGCTGTTTTGTTTGGGTTTTTTTTTGACTCGGGTAAGAAAAAGTGTGCCCAATGTGAACAGCGATGTCAGTGAAAGCTGCCTGTTGTTGTGATTCGTCCATCGTCATCCCACTGTGATGGTCAAAAGCCAGGCAGGTGGTGCTTATTCTTCTAGGCAGGCAGCTGATATCAGCATCCACAGTAGAGGTGCCTTTGGGTGCAATCTCCCCCAACTCTCAACCCCCGCATTTAGTAGACTTGACTATTTATAACTAGGTATAAATGACAAATGTAGTGAAGTAAAAATAGATTACTTTCTCAAAAATATACTCGAATAAAGAGTAACGACACATGCAATTTAAAAAAAGGAATGTGAAAAGTACTCATTCCTTAAAAACTGCTTTTTTACTCATGTGCGTTACTTTTAACGTGTTACTTACTACCCCTGGCTGTATGTACAATACTTGTTGGGGCTTGTGGCAAATGACTAGCAGTTTTAGTGGGACAAATCACAAGCTAATGTAAATACTCAATAGTGACTACTAGTGGGCAGGTGGAGAATGGCAGTAGATGAACTTATGGCAGAACAGAGAAGGGCAGAAAAGTTATTCTGGATGGCAGATCTGTACAGTGACAAGCTGTCAACAGCAATGTATCTTTCAGTTTTGCTTTTGAATTTGTTTTATGATTGTGTCTCCCAGTTTACCTTTTCTGTCTTTCTAGACTAAGCATCATTTTATTGTTTTGTCCCTCCTTTCTCTCACTCACAAACACCTTCACTCTCTTCTCTGCCTGTTCTGTTTTTCCTTTTCTGTCCACTTCTTTCTCTCTCTCTTTCAGAGGCAGATGAGCCAGGTGATAGTAACACAGCCAGCTGTATGCCAGTTACCAAGGCGATGACAGCTGCCAGCCCAGGTGCACAGGCAGCTGGGAAGGCTTGGAATGTCTGTGTGTGTGTGTGTGTTGTGTGTATGTGTGAGACAGAGAGAGAGAGAAGCAGGGGGATGTCTGTGACACTGGTGGCTGTGTGTGTGCATGCATGCTTCTGTGTGTGTGACAGCAATAGGAGAATAGTGACCTGGGTGCTAGTGAGGACACAGGTGTAGTATTGATGGGAGCGTGGGAGAAAGCCAGTAAAGAGCAGAAGTGGGGGGGTTAAAATGAACTTTGACCCTTTCATCGTCTGGGCAGTTCCCAAGATCCGTCTGCAGCGACTCGGATGTGCCTCAGCGTCTGCTCATTGTCTAGACGTTTGTCCATCACACAGTGCTTGCGACCATGTCTCAGTTGGCATAATTGAGTCAAGACATGAAATCATAGCAGGAAACACGTAGCGGGCGCAGTTAGTGCTTGGATGACATCAGCTTGTTTAATTGGAGCCTGTCAAATAAAACAAGGTTATGAGATGAACTAGAAAGATAATGAGTGAAATGCTGACCATTCCCACACGGTTGGAAGTGCTATTTCATTGATGGTACAATCGCTATTGAGTCATCCCAGCAAAGCACATTCCTCCTGTGGTGCACCTGTGAGACAAGCACAGATGATACAACTGCCATCCCTTCAAACAGCCCCTTTCTTTTCTCTTTCCTTTCTTTTCCTCTCTGACACTCTCTCTGTCTTTTCTGGGAACATTCCAGTCTTCTCCTCCTGTGCACCCTCTCTTCTTCACCTCCTCCCCCCTCCCCACCGCCCGTTCCCTCTCCTGAGAGCGGGAGGCCGCGGTGCCATCACTCACCACTTGGTGATAACTGGCACAAAGGGGGCCTTGGTGGCCCTCGGCTGCGGCCGCTCGTGGTGCACCGCCACTGGGGAGAAGCGGAGTAGTCCCCCACCTTTCCCAATTCCCTCCAGTCCTCCATCGTCCCCACCTCCTCAGATGATGAAAACTCTGTCAGAGCGGATTAGGAAGGAGCGGTGTGCATCGGCGGAGGGAATAACTGTGATAAAAGCCGTGCCGCCGCACCTCTGTACGTCCATCCCTCTTTCAACTTACTCACTATTTGTCACTTTATACCAATTTTGGGATTCCAAACCTTTTGTGCTGCTTTCCAAAGCACCCAAAGTGTTGTTAATTTTTACTTTTTTTTATGTGGAGTTGGATTATGGGTTCCCATTCAACCTTGCTGGAACATTTTGATGATCAAAGGCAGACTTTTAATTATACAGCTGGGTAAATCTTTGAATTTATACCGGTGCTGTGCACATACAGTTGGTAGTAAAACAGCACACGCATGGTGAAAGTGAAACTCAGTAATTTACAGAGTGTGGTCTAAACTATCTGTGTGTGTTACATTTTAATATTTAAATGTAAAATTGCAATCATATTACATGTGGAAAGTGTGGCAGACACATGAAGGCTCTGGAGGGACAGTGGGTGATGGAGAGGAAGGAATGGAGACTGGGTGAGGATGGTGGGCGCTATGAGGGCACAGCACTGAAGGATTCTGGGACGAGGGCATTAAGGCGGGGGGTGGGGGTGGACTTATTCTCAGGCTGGCACAGCAATGGTCTCGCTTCATGGTGAGAGAAAATGGGCGCTGAAGAGGGGTGGTGGGAGGGTGCAGGCTCCGAAATTGATTTCATGCCGGAGTCAGACACAGCCCCAAGGAAGGCATAATATGTGTTTGTGTGTGTGTTTGTCTGTGTGTGTGTGTGTGTGTGTGTGTGTGAGGAAGAGAGGCAGCGTAAGGGAGTCCAGTGTGAATTCTGAGGGGCACACAATGGCAGAAGGAGAGAAGGACAGACAGAAAAGGAGAGGGGCCGACCTGCATCAAAGAGACTGGATCTGCATGAGAAAAAGCATGAAGCTGTTGACATCGGCAGCAGGGAGTGCCGCAAAAAAGTGGGCGTTTGTTGTTCACTGATTTTTTCTGTTCCACATATTCCAAAACTACACGTCCATTTAGCAACACGTTAAATCAGACTGCACCATCATTATTTAACTTATTGTGTCCATCAGCATCAAGTGGAATTTCTGGAACTCTAAACCAGAAACTACATAAGAATTTCTGCATTTAAATACAGGCAAAATTAAACTGAAAGAAAGTTAAAATAAATTCAAATCTTTATCATCCCTTAAACGACACTTAATGTCACTTATTGAGGCTTGTTCACCAAAAACAAATTAACATGTCCTGTCGCATTCAGCAACATCCAAACACCAGCTGATGAAAGCAGACAGGTTGAAGGCGGCTTGAAACTTGCACAGAAAAATCTCATCTGTGCACATTTTCATTTATCTGAAACATATGCAGCAAACGAGCAGCGATCTCCATACATGGCAAAGTAGAGACCTTGAGGAGTGGAGTCATTTGAAATTCAGACTGTTTCCTCCTGTTAAATGTCTCTCCCACACACAGATTCATGTGCCCAATCTGAATCCATCCCTTTTAAATTTCTCACACACGCATATGTTTATACATGCATGTACACAGAAACGCTCACCTTTGAAGAATGTTTTGAATTGATCTACTCCCCAGACCACAGACCTTATTATACCTTTCTTGAGCTCAGCCGCTTTCTTCTGCTCTTTTCCACCTACTTGTCCTGTGCTGCTTGCCCTCACTTTCAGTCGCCCTCTTACTTTTAATCCGTCTTTGCCTTAAATTCTCTTTCTTTCCTCCTTTCCTCAGTCTCTCTCCATTCTCTCCCTCTCCTCTGTCCTTTCCCCCCTTCTTGGCATCAGCGGCAGCATATCTTTTAAGGCACATGTCAAGGGAACTGTCTGCCACTTTCAAAGGCCTTTGTGTCCGGCCTTTCTTCCCTTTAATTTGGTTTCCCCAAAACACTTTCCCATAGCATGGCCGTCTCGCCCCCTTTTCTCCCAGCTACCCCTCTCCCTCCCTCTCGCTCTTCCAACTGTCCTAAATACGTTTTTCCTGACGATGATGTGTATAAAGTCGGGTTATCTCAGACTATTTTGTAATCTGACGCAACATCGGAACATGCATGTTAATATACGTGGAGGAAATCAGTAACTTAACAGACACAAGTTACTTAAATGGACTTACAAAATGGTAACCTCTTCAATCAAAAACTCAGTATTTTTACAAGATAATTTTCTCAAAATGTGTTTACAGTAGTGAACAGGGATCAAATTCATGCACAAAAAATCCACGGTGTGGTAGACATACTTTGAAGTACCAGGTCCTCCAGTGCGTCCTGGGCATCCGTTTTCCTCGTTGCCCTCTTCCCATGACTTCTCTGACTGCATAGGTTTCCTCGGGGAGCTTCTTGTCATGGCAACACTTTCCAAAGTATTCTGTTCACAGGCCAAGTAAGAGGGAAGATGACCTTGGAACAGAAGAGTGTATTTATTTATTTATATGAAGGACGCAGTGGAGATGACACATTAAAAGTTTTTGCAAGCAGCAGAAAGTTGGCAGGGGAAATAAATTCTGGAGACAAGCGTGCGGTGCCCCTGGTGGGCGCAAGTGACGGCATTCTTCCTCGCATGTGTGTGCAGCGTGTCCTCACCTCAGGCAGACACATGTGGTTTTAATCCACCGTATGCGGACAGACTCCTTCACTCTATCTCCATCTATTTCTCTTCCTCAAACCTCTCTTGTGTCTCTTCATCTATCCCATCAGTCCTTCTGATTTGCTCCCATTCCTGCTTCTTTGACAGCAGTCTTCCTTTCTTTCACAATACATATTTCTCATATCCCCTGCCAACATCTTTTCTATATGGTTTCACCTTTCTGATGAAGTCCCTCTTCCTTTTTTCCAGCTTTGTCTCCCCTGAACACATCAGCTTTTGCTGTACTTGTCATCCACTCTACTCTGAAATCTTTGAAATATTTTCCTACAGGAGCATCGTAACTGTGTCACTGCAGGATGTATTACTTACCTCTTACATCCCACTGCTTTGAGAGAGTCATGCCAAAAAAGATCTCTCTCCTCTAGAGATGTGTGATTGTATTTGAGCGTGTGTTTCTATGCTTTGAGAAGTATCCTGAACCACAAGGGGTCAGAGAAACATACTGTATGTTTTGAAAACTGTCCACGAGGCTTCAAAAGTCCAAATCTGGGGTATATTTGCTTTGAGACATGCAGGCATGTGTGTGTGTATGTGAGTGTGAGTGTGTGTGTGGGCGGGAGAGTACGTATCTGCCTTTCCGAGAGACAGTTTTATAAGCATAATTGTGTCCAAGTGTGAAGGAAACGTGGTGTCTTGGTGCTGAGAGCTTTAGCATAATAAAAGGGGATGGCTCAAAAGGAGATGTCTTTATTGACTCCCTACACCTTCCAGACTTATTTTTATCCCCGCTGGAGTCTTGAACTGCTGTTTAAAGTGCTGGATGTTTCCACAGCTCTGAAGGAAACCAATGAAAAGATTTACCCCGGGAACTATTTAACAGATGAGCGACAGGTGACAAAGAAAACCTGGAAGAAAAACAGGGCAAAAAACCAGAAGCTTTATGAAAAAAAACAACCAAAATAAACCAGAAAATATCAGAACTAAAATGACACAGTGCTTCACAAGTCTTTATACCTCTTTAAAAGGAAAAATGATTGGGGCTGTGGTTGAGTTGGACACTCTTGTGGAATCAACAAAGGGATAGCATTACTGAGGTTTACGCAATTTTACGGCCTTTTCAGACGGATGATGGAAATTGAGAGTGATATGGAATGAAAATGATACGGCCAGGGTCAGATCAAGGCCTCCTGCGCGCAACAAAACATGAGAGTAGGAAACTACAATGGAAGGATCATGATGCAGGACATTTGCTTCTAATTGACCTCCACCCTTTTGACTGGGGCCCCCCAGTCAGGCGTAGCTCGTTGCCCCTGGTAACCCCATGCAGCATCTCTACATCCTAGAGTGGTGAACAGGAGAGCACTGTCCCTCTTTCCATTGACACACACAGGCTGTACCTTTGGCCTGAGAGGCAGGGGATCGTTGTTTTTGTAGTCTGAACTCAACCAACTATCAAAACACTTTCAGCTGGGACCTAGAACCATGACATGTGACCAGATATTTGATATCTTGATATCATATGATAAAAATTTGAATAACTGCATTATTTTCTTCCATCAGTTAACCTAATGTCAAAAAACTCAGTGAAACTGGCCATTAATTTGGTTTCCAAATGAGACGGACCACCACTTCAAAGAGATTGGTTAGTGCTGCCAAGCATGCATGAAATCACAAGACATATTTTCAGTTGCGCCTAAATTATTCCAAGCGCTGCATTTCAGAGGTTAGACCTTTCCTAATGGCTCAAGAACAATGCATGTGCACACACACACATGCATACACATGCATACCCTAACAACACAGGCAGCAACACACATGCTTAAACACACACACGCAAACACACCAGAGCTCAGACAGCCAGACTGCCCATGTACCCCCCCCTTTTTCTTGCTCTGAATGTTTGTGTAAGTGAAGACTCAAAGTGGGGAGAAACCGGAGGGCTGAGTGTGTGTGTGCATGCGTGCGTGTGTTTGTGAGTGTATGTGTGTGTGACGGGAGCACGAGAGGGAGAGAAGACACCGAGAGCGTTGGTGATCTGACAGCGCTTTGATGGCCGCGGGCTGGAAACAATTTTGCAGGGAGATGAAGTTAATACAAATTCCTCCCAGCGCAGCCATGTGTACTGGTCGACCTGAGCTGCCCCAGTGCACCTCCCCTGGAAACTCACACCCTTTGCCCGTCTCCCTCCTCGCCCACCTCCAAGCTTTCCATGCATGCGTAGCTGTCACTCACGGCCGCCTGTCACCTTCTCCTCACGCTTGATGTGTCCGTGTTTATGTGCATAAGAAATGTGATGTTTGAAGGGAGAAGTATTTTGGGAGTCAATCATCTCAAGGCCGAGAGTGACAGTCGATGGCCCCACAGGAGGAGTTGAGTTTCACAGTACCTGAAACTGTTTTGTCTCAGCAGAGATCACTATGAATGAAATCCTGTGGCGGATCAGCTGCTGTCACGAGGTGCTGTGACTGATCAAATGAGATATTGACTTTAAACAGAGCTCAGCAGTACACAGTTGGATTATAGAGTAAAAATAAGTCATTGTTCCGAGGGAATTATGTAAGGTAGCTGACTTCAGAAAGACAGCGCCACACTGTTTCAATCTGTCTGCCATTAGCGCATCATTTGCTCTCCTTTTGATCAAATAGGCCATTTGCGGTGAGCATTAGACAAAGATTATACTTAGCAATCTTTGTTCCGAGGCAGAGCGGCTTGCTCCAACTTCATCATCCACTCTTCTTGTAAAAGGATACCCTGCACTTTTCTGCGCCATTGGCGAGCATGATTGACCACAATTAGGCCAATTACAGCCAATTTTAATGACTGGGACAAATTGATGACAGGGTTTATGTGAGCAGCTGTCTTAATTTTCACCGTATTACTCTCATCAGCCTGGACATCACTGAATAAACTACAGAGGCAGTAGGAAAGGTGGGGGAAGTTGCAGAGTGGAATGTACCGTACGTGCGTGGAAGCGTAGGCGAGGGCTGGAATACTTTTCCTGTGTAAATGCAAGTGTTAGGGTGTGCGTGAGCATTTGTGCGCTCGGGCCGGTGTTGAGTCATGTCCAAGGCTGATCTGTAGTCGCCGCTGTGCCAAAGCTGCAGGTGTCCCTGTGCCCCGTTGATCGCGAGCCGCCTCTTTTTCCCAGGAAAATGCTTTCAACCGGAGTTGGGTTACCGCAAAGCAGCACAGACATCTGAGAGACGCTTGGAATGCCTCTTCCCATCAAAGGGCAGCATTTGGCCATTTTTATATCTGCAATTAAAAAGGGAACAATAAGAGGGAAGAGAAGGATTGAGTGCGAGGATAGACTGAGAAGGGAGTGAAAGAGGGTTGGAATAGAAGGAAGAAGTGGTGACGGAAGGTCAACACCTGCTATGGCTGCGTGTGCTGCCAGAGAGAAAAAAATCTGTGTAAAAAGAATGACGAAGTATGATTCTTTTGCTCCCCTTGTATTATTTTTTAATAAACCCCTTAATAACAGGGGATGACCCCTCTTGACCCCCACTTTGCATCTGGTTGTAATTGTCGGGGGAAGCACCTTGCCAAGCTCAGACAGAAAAGGCACCACAGACCTGTGAAGGTAAATGACTCCTGTAGCTTGAAAAAGCTGCATGCTGAAATCACTCACTTCCAAATTAGTTGCATTGCATTGCATTGAAGGACAATTACAGTATGTTGCACTGTTCTTCAGAGATACAGATTGTACAGACAACATGTATTTTTCTTTAATCATCAGATATAGGTAGGCCTACATCACCAGCCCCTAAATACTTTTTTGTTGCTGTTGTCATTTTTGTTGCTTTTTGAAATTGACAATTGAGCACTCACACCCACTTCATGTATTGATTCTCCAGATGTACAGACCTGAGAAATTAGTCAGGATTTAAGCTCTTTTTTATTCTTTACTCCACATGTTACACAACCATCTGTCATTTTTCTTGTGAACAACTGAGTGCAATAACGTGAATGCCTTCCAGGACAGACCGTCTAATAACGTGTGCTGTTATCCCTGTAGTCTACTTAAATATCACATCACCCACTCTTTGTGACTGCTGGCTCTCCACTCTCCAAAAAGGCTGTTGCATTTGGATCAATTGATTTCTGCTTTTATATTAAGCCTTAAATTTTGCATGGTTCACTGCACACAGAATCAGCATCACTTTTAGCAGCAGCAGACAGCTGTCCGAAGCTAAAAACAAGCTATAAAAAGAAGAACGTTCTGCTCCTTAATGTCCACTCAGAAAGAGCTACGATCATGGATGCCAGTTGTGTTTAACAATAGTGTGATTACTGTTCAGCTATTCATCTCTATTCTTTATCGAAATAATTCTCATTTTTTTCACTTAGCTACTGCTAACTAAAATATATAAGTTTTCGCGCGAACTGGTGACATCAAATCCACGTTTGTGCCATTTTTGTTGTTACTGTCTAGTGTCATAAAACATCACATCTCAGAAGCTTGGGCTCATTTCTATTTCCAAATTTCCTACTGGTAAATACAACACTGAAGGACCTTTCTTGTGCTGTCAACTTGTAAATGTGGTAAATGTGATGTTTCTGTGAAGCACATGAATAAGCACTTGCTACATCTTTCTTTGGCTGTAGCTAGTAGCAGCTGTTAGCTTGTTAGCTCAGTCAGGCTGCCTTACTTACAGTCGATATCCTGTGAGTTAGAATAACGATGAGTTAACAAGGCAATGATGTATGAAACAGGTCTTGCCAGGGCTAGCTGCTAAATGGCATGTTTACAAGAGAAGCAAGTATTAGTACTGTATGAGAAGAATGTATTGTACAATGATTTTGGTGCTGTAAGAGAGCGTCTAGAGAACATAGAGGTGCTGGTGTTCACCACTGACAGAACAAAACATTGGACAAACCCACGGTGACGTCACCCATTGGTTTCTGCTAAAACGTTTTGAAGCCTGAGACTTCCTTGTCCTGGGCGCCACCATTTGCCAGTGCCTGACTCCGCCCCAAGCTGACCTAAAAGACAAGTGACCAAAAATGGGCAAAGATGTGGAGTTGAGGCAGGTCAAAGCAGTGAGACACACCCATTTAGTTTGCTAGCTGCCTGTCATTAGTGGCTACCTTTTGGCTAACGCTTATCAGACTCCTGCATCAGTGAGGCTTTGTTACCTTGGCTGGGAACGCTTGCCTCCAGCTTGTCTGTGGTTGTGTTGGCATGTAATCATACTTTACTTTCGGTGAGTTAACTTAAAGTAAGTTATTATCTGTTATTGAGAGTTTACCACAAAACTTAAAATTGCTTTACATGCTTAAACCATGAGGGTAGATGTAACATTTGTAATTTGAAAATAACACTATGTTTTGTTGAGATTTGGAGTACTTTTTGACAGTTTTACTTAATAAGTTTACATAACAAACAGTTGTGAGCAACTTCAGTTCAATCAAACTGCGATTGTTGTATAACTTTTCATGAGAAGTTTAATGTAACTTCAGTCACTGTTTCCTGAGCACAAAACAAACAGAAGGTAACATTATTAGAGATACTGTGCTACAAAAAATGGCCTGTTTATCTACTCCCCTATTCACATCTCCGTTGATTAAGTTTTACCAATCAACGTAGGGCTGAGAGCGCGGCTGAACATGGGAACTGTCGTAGTTTGCTGAATAATATCTTACCTCCTGCACATGTAAGCAGTAAGTAGCATGGTGAAATTAACTGCACAACAGCCACTAGCCCCTAAAATAATGCCAGGCAGCTGAGTCTCACGGATACATGCATGGTACATTCAGATTTGTTTTCTTCCATACAATAGTCACATGACTGCAGGGCCACCAATCACAAAGAGTGTCCGTGTCAGTGTCTCCAAACTCCTTCATCTACGCCTCACCACAATGAGACGCCATGCTGGAGTCTTCAGAACAAAACAGGGGCCTGTCATCTCCGAACTGCTCTGTCTTTGAGCCACCCAAGAATCCTCGTTAGTGAGGATGCAAGGCTCAAAGGTAGCAATACTACTGCATCTTTGATTGAGGACACAGTAATGTAGATGTGGCTGAAGTTACAGGCAAGATCGATATCAGTAATATGACTGTCTGAGACAGAAAGGCATCTTCATCTGTCACATTATATTTATTTGATAACCCCTTATTTTTCCAGGCTGTTAATTACTTAGTAATGTGAAGAAATTACTGA
>JAPZDX010000014.1:13033853-13043976 GCA_029783625.1 Naso annulatus | reverse complement strand
CTGAAAACCGAAGCCCTCCCTGGACTCAATATGTCAAAATTTACCAGTGAAATATTCAACACCACACCCAAACACTACAGCAGAGCAGGAACTCCCACCTCTGCCACCAACCACAGCTCACCTGCATTTCTGACAAATCAACCCGAGCTGCAACTCAAACGGCCTTCAAGTGACCTCTGTATTTAATTCAGTGAATGCATACCAGTGTGCCTGGCGCAACACAGGGAACGGGCTTGGCTGGTGCATTAGGGATGGATGGTGTCTGGCTCTGGGCTCGGAGAGTCCCACAGCAGTACTGTGGACTTCCTGCAGGCCGAGTCCAAATGAGGGAAAGGTCTGGAGAATAGAACAGCTTGGTGCCGCAGCCAGGCAGGGCCAAGATGGCTGCAGACACCACCATAAATTATCATCTACTCAGGATGTCACTTCGTCGTTGACTCCACAAGAGGCCTCTTCATCTTACGCAGTGACTTTGGCAGACTTTATTATACCATGATACATCGTCTCACATTTTTAAGTCAACAGAGTATTTACATTACAGCATCGACCATGCCAGCAGAAAAGCCAATACTCCATCACAACCGGTAACCAAATAGCTCTTATCCATCTGTTTCCTCATTCTGTCCTGTGGCTCAAACTCAGGGCAGATAAATCACAGCTTTTTCCATCATGTCTCCCTCAATACAAACAGACACACTTCTTTACGAGGCTGCCCTCTCCGACTACTAGAGCAGGGATTTGTAAACTGATGTCTCGGGGCAGGATTCATAGCGCGGGAGGCGGCAGATGGGTGTGTGTGTGCATGGTTTGTGTCTGGAGACAGTATGTGAGTTTGCCAAGAGCTCAGGCGGTAATCTCGGTGCGGTGCATGTCAAACATTTAGTAAGACAACTGAACAATCAAAGCAGCCTGTTAGAGACAATGTTCTTGTTACGTTGGGTAAAGATTTGAGTCAAGACTGCGAGGGGTGAGAGCAAAGCCTTGCAAAACCTTCCTAACAATAATGTTCTAAGTGGTGAAAGCAGCTACTTGGCACATCATTTCTCAAGGACTGACAGACTCAGAGGACGGGTGTGAAACAACTATTGATTTGGCTCCACATCTGCCCACTCTGAAGCCCTCATTACTCACAAACCATCTCCCCATCAGCTTAACCTTGTCACTGCCAGACAAAGGATCATGACCCCAGCCCGGCCCCCGCAGACCCTACCTCTAACCCAAACAGCCACAGGGTCTCATGAAGGCTCTGGTGACACCTAAGGGACTCCTCAGCTCTGCAACTTGCCACTCTTACACAATCTCCCAGTCTAAATACTTTACACTTTGCTGCCGTGGTGGCCTGCCTCAGGCTCATGCTGCAGTCTGCCGCCATTTGTGCGCTGTGACAGAAAGAAAAGCAAGCAGAGAAATCAACAAGGGGCGGGTGCATTTAAAGAATTGGCTTTAATATACACCGGAGGGGCTTTTTAAAAAGCTCTCTTGCTACTCTGAGGATATTCTGGAACCATTTCTACCGGAATAAGCTGTAAAAGAGACTTTTGGAACATGCAACCTGGGACATCTGGGCCTTACATTTTGGTGTGTCCGGATGTGTGATCAGGTATTGCGTGCAACTTACAATAGGCTTTAACTGCCCCGTATCAACCCTGGGATTAGGTCATCAGAGTTGGCTAGGGCAGCTGGGCTGTTTAGTCCAGGAATCGTGGCTCGAAGTGACATATCGATCCCGCTGAGGAGAGATCTACGGGAAGCGAGTGTAACGTTTCGGAAAACAGCTACAGGACATTTACAGGGAATGTGCGCAAGAGCGTTAGCAAGAGCACACTGAGGGATTTACAGGATATTGTTATGGAAGTGTGTGCCTGTATCTGTGAGTTAAGTAAGTGAGGGTGTCAAGGACAGCGGAGAAGCCAAAGTAAGGTGGTGGGAGGGAAAGCTGGATCTAATGCTGAAACCGCCTTGCTCCTTTGGCTCTGTCACTCTCTGTCCCTTTTAAAGCGATCTGGCACTGTGCAATGCTAAATATGATCTCAAGCCAGCTCACTGGGCAATTATAACATGTTAGAAAAATATACAGTGTTTTTCAACGTTCTGCTCCTGTTTTTTTTCCTCTCTGGCAGTCATTTCATGTCATTATGGAGAAAGGTTAAATTGAGGACAGTGGTTTCTAATATGGTTTTATTTTCCTGCACTAACAAAATTTTTATGACAAGCAAAATTGTCCTGAATTAAGTTCCACCTCTGTTTATTTATACTAACAGCTAAATGCTATAAAAAATGACCCCAAAAGAAACATCCATCCATTTCAGAGAACAAACACCTGCTAAAAACACACGGCTAACATGACGTGTATAAAAACTTAAATTAATATTTGCACCAAACATAACATCAAAAACCCTCTATCATATAATAAAACGAATTCAGTACAAGCGTAATCCATTTACATTAAAAAAAAATTGCCACAAAAATTGCTACAATTTTACTTGGCCGGCTTTCAGAGAACGTCTGGATGACTTTTACACAGCATGTCTTGAGGTAAAAGCAAACACTGCCAAATAACATTCTTGGATGACTCAGCTGTAGCCGTGTGCCAGTGACTCGAGCTGTTGTCATCCACTGTTTAAACTTGCCGGTGAAAAAGAGTATTTTCATAGACAAGTCCAGAAAACACGATTTTGTTGAAAGTAAGCCTGTCTCCCTGCGGAGGAAGGGTAAATAGAGGAGGGCTGATGGGAAATGCAACGAAAGGATCGGCTCGTGTTTTGAGAGAAGTTGCCAAAGTTGCAGGCTCAGTCGCTACGTGCTACCAGAACTCCTCACCTGTGTAAACACAAACCCATCCGGTACGTTCTGGAAACATTAATAATTACCCCTGTGACAGTCAAACGCAGGTCATCACAATTAAACCTTTCCTTTTTTTGCCTCCCTCCTTGTCTCTTTCCTTGTGTGTGCGTGTGTATAAATTCAATTTGTCAGTCTGGTTTTACATTGCTGCCCTAATTTACTGAGAATAGGCGGTGAAAAGGTCGTGACTGTATCCAATAAAGAAATAAACAACCTGGAATTCAAATATGTCCTAGTTTTTCCATGCACTCCTTGAACTAAGAATGGAATATTTGTATCAGACACATGGTATATGGTGTGTCTGGATGTTACTCCTTCACTGGGCATTCTGAGGAGTATGAAGGAGATTGTCTTAAAGAAATAATACCTCCCTGATTTAAAGAAAGGGCAGAATGGTGATTTTAGATGTCTACTTTTTTTTTTTTTTTTAACAAATTTTAAAGACAATGAGTTAACACAGTTCACAAGCAGAAGTAAATCAAAAACGCAGCTTTTGGGGCAAGCACAAGTTAACTCTCTCACTATGAAGTCACTTAGCATTTAACTTTGTCAATCTGGACACACCTCTAACTGAAGAGTGCTAGCCTCTGCTCAGGGACAGACTCTCATTCAGTAAAAGTAATCATGTAGCAGAACACCCTCTGAGCTGAAGAACAAATCCTTCACGAGTTGTCAAAGTACAACCGCACTCGATGACAGTGCGCCTCAGACTTCAGCATCAGTTTTCTCAGACTCTGAAGTGAACAATAACTGCCAGACTTGGTGGCCAAGAGTAAGAGACTGGCAAAAGATTGCGTAATGGCTAATTTTCTTGTGTTTATGATGGTGGTCTTTAACATTGTTAGCATTATTAATGAGGGAAAGTCTAAAAGCACGGGAAACATAGTGAATGGGTCTCAAAAAAATGCAGAACCAACAAAATTCATTTAAGAGTCAGTTAACACAAACTTAAAAGAAATGGTGTTTTCATCACTAGAATACAACAAGCAAGAGAGCTGAAGAAACAGTGGGTTTAAACACATTGAATGCTCCATCTTATAACGGCCACTGAATTGATGTAAAAAGTGTTAAAGGATATATATTCATCAGGTCGTTTCTATGATTTTTCACAACCAACAAAACTGCTAATGTTAGAGGGCTATTTGTCAGGTCTCCTTTCAGAAAACTGGTTGGGCTAAATATAAACTCTCAAAAATGGTCTGCTTTGTCCACAGCAGACGAGCTGAAACATGTTAAACGCACATTAAGAAGGACAGACAGAGGAAAAGACTTACGTAGACACTCATTGGCCTCGCGGGCGTTGGCCCTCTGCCATGGCCGGTCGTAGTGAAATGGCTTGCAGCGGTCGCATTCAGGTCCCTCTGTGTTGTGCTTGCAGTCACACACCAGTTTGCCTTCCTTGTCTTTCAGACAGCGTGAGCCGTGTCCATTGCATTTACACCTCCCGCCCACCTGGAAGTCTCCCACTGCATAGAAATAGGTTGGTAGCGATGATGTCACCGCCGTGGGGTCGTCTTCCCTCCCGCCGCTGTTGCTTCCAGGCCCCACTCCCAGCTCCCGGGGTAACTGGGGCCGACTGAAGACCACGCGGATGTCGGTGACGGTCACCCAGTCCTGAAGTACCGGGCTGTTATCAAAGTCTTTGCCAGACGGCCGTCCATCCAGAGTGCTGAACGCAATGAGTCCTCCAGAAAGCGGGTAGAGGTCAGTGTGGCCATCTGTGCAAAGAGCTTCCTGTTCGTTCTGCTTGGTGATGGTTGCTTTGTTGGGCCGGTTGTACATACGTCGGCACTGTGAGGAGTAGAACTGGTAGGGCATCCACGTCTTGCCGTAGTCCATGCTCTTGTAAATTGCCAGAGACTCGGGTCGCGGAGAACAGAACTGCAGGCTGACGTAGGTGATCTCAAACTTTTTCCCCAGTGAAAGGGTAAGCGTCACGTTGTGTGGTGAGGTGTTCAGATTCTCCGACTGCCAGCAAGTGAGGTTGTGGGCTGAGTTGAGGTCAGTGAGGTAGGAAGCAGGGTGGGCACGGCGAGGGTCGGCAGCGTCGCAGATTTGGCATGTTCGCACAGAAGGCCGATCATCACCTCTCTCCACCACGCTGCACGAACGGGACGGAGGTCGGCCACAGACGCTGGACACCATCACTTCCTTGCCGAAGGCAGCGTTGATAAACTCAGGGATGCAGCGGCGGGCTGCACCGGTGTCATCATAGCAAGGGTCCGGAGGGGTCTGCTGCCCTGCGAAAGGATTTGTGGCACTGTGTGTGGAGGCTGAGCATGCCAGGAGGCACAGGCCCAACAAGCACCTCCAGGGTTCCCGCATCCTGCTCAGAGAGCCTGTGTGTGAATGCGTCTGTGTTTATGCACGAATCAGTCTTTGTGTTTGTTCCCAAGAGTCTGTGTGTGTAAATGTGAATAAACGGTATATATATGGTTGTGCAGACGTGTGTACGTGTGCGACTGTCCTCTATGTGAGTAGGATTGTGCGTCAATGGAAGGAGAGTGTCTGAGCTCAATGACCCGTCACTTCAGGCTGACCAGAGCCCTTCCTGCAAGAGAGAAAAACAAACAGCAAGGTCAATGTCATAGACATATTTTACCATAATAGGATATGAAATAGAAAGTGATGCTGATCAAACGTTGCTGTACAAACACAAGCTTGTGCATCTTTAGAATAGAATATTAGCTTTTGTAAAAATAAATTAAACTGGATCTTTAGTGGTGTGCAATTACAAGTGAGTGTTTTCATTAACTTAAAACTGTCAAAGGGGAAGACAGTTAGACGGGGGGCCTCATGAGGAAGGATGTGACCATTTAAAGAGAGACATTAGTGGCTGCAAGTGACTACATCCTGAATTTTAATGCCAGCCTCTTTGAGTACTTTCATTCAGGTCAAAACCAGCCAAGCTTTCTGGTCATGCTTGAGCAGCATGACAGAAGTTACCCTATAATCCTGGTGATGCCGCAGAGCAGTGGACCGCGTGTGACCCTGGTCAATCCCCTGCTTTGAGAGTGTGTCCAAAAAGAGTCCATTTCATAAACGATGAAATTTCTCTACTTGCTAATTTTTGCGAGGACTTTGACAGAAAATCAACCGTCGCGGCGCTATTGTTGCACAGTGCCGGTCCAGCAGAAGGCAGCATTATGTTCATCCACTGAGGCAGAAAATTCACTAAAAGTGATAGCTATTTAAGGATTATACTCTGCATTAGAAGAACGGAGGCCATGAGACTCCATTCAAGCCTTTTTAAATCTCCGGGTCAAGATAGGTACCTGGATGACATAATTCATACGCTCACAGCTTGGTGAGGGGCCTCTCGGTCCGAAAGAGAGAGAGATTGAGAGACGCAGAGAAAGAAAGCTTTGGGCCTAAGAAAAAGAGAAAGAGATGTATATGGCCTGAGGATTTTCCCTCTCTAATCCCCTTTTTACTTCTCTGCGTGTCAAACCTAGAAGAGCCCCATTTCAAAACAGACAGCCGAGGGGTTGAGAAGGCACCCCAGCCCTCTTTGAGAGGTATTTATTAAATTACAATGAATCACACCCACCTCCTCTTTCCCTCACTCTCACTCTTACACTACAGCATCCCTCTTCATCTCAGTAGAACAAAAGGCCGCCTCTGTGTCCACTTCAGTCGAGCGGGGAAGGCAGACAGACGGATTTAAGGGGAGTCGGAAAAACAAAAGTTTGCTTCTTTTCCTATGTGAGGGGTCCAAAGCTAGTAACCCTGAAAAAAAGAGCCAAGTGGCCTGTTAAATAGGACCACTCGTCTGTGCTTGAGTGCTTAAACCCTGCCATTTGGCCTCTTCTCAGGCGTAGATTGGGTGTTAAAGGAAAGTAGTGAGAGGGGAATTATTCAGAGGAAGAAGACAATGAGGGAGGAAATGTCAGGAAGTGGCAGTACAACTACTTCTTCTATCTATTCTGGAAAATTGCTAAGAAACTACATATAACTTTGAACATTTTCAACATAGTTTGCTTAAAAACAAGCATATTTCCTAGACATGCCAAGCTCTAGCAGCCACTCCAAGAAATTGAGAGTCCTGAGCATGACAACATCATAGAAAAAAATCCCCAGCCATTACGATATTCTACTTATGAAAAATGGATTGCAGGGAATGGGCCTGCTCATAAATGATTGGGCTGAGAGTGAGCCATGCCGGGACAGATGAGGACATTGATCAATGACGTGTGTCTGAGGACGGGGAGGTTAAAGTGGGCACGCAGACGGGAGTTCATCAGCCAAGGCACTCCATCAAAAGGCTGGCCGAGGTAAAGCTGGCGGGCCCCGACACCCACTGGGGAGGGCATGGAGAGACGGCTGATAGAATTAGCAACTCATTAGCATCCAGGCTGAGCTTCCATCAGCAGCATGTTCATCCAAGAAAAGAGACAGTGGGGAGGCTTCGAGAGTGAAGAAGGGGGGTTAGGAGGGAGCAGGAAGAAGGGGTAGAAAATATGACAGGTGAGGGAAAAAGGAAAAAAAGATAGAGAGGGAATTATTCAGACTTTAAATTTTGATAGACATGTTGTTGAGGGAGTGAGAGGAAGTTGGAAAAAGTTTTTAAAAAATGAAAACCAGGCCGGAAAAATACTTGACAGGCTTAAGAGACTGGAAAGAGGACAAACAGGCACAAGAAAAGAAGAGTTTCAGTATGTAAGAGGGGGAAAGAGGGACACACGAGGGGGAGAGGAACAGCGTGGGGCGCGACAGTGATAAAGCAGAAATGACTCAAGGGAGGGTGAGCGCAGACAGATATGAATGGAAGCAGTAGGAGAGAGGAAAAGTGACAGAGATTCAGGGAGGGAGTTGGGAGGAAGGACATAAAAAATGGGGGGGTGGGGGGGGTGGAGAGAGAAACAGAGGGGAGACAGATTAAGGTAGAGGACTGCATTGGTCTGCGTCTGGACTTTTGGATGACTAAATATGGTGCGGTCCATGTGCCGCCGGGCCTGCTGGGAGATTCTTCCAGGGTCTGGTGCTGTCAGGCACGTCTGGCAGATGAGCGTGTAGGTTAAACAGAGAGAGAACAGTGACAAGGCTGTTTAATTCCACTCTGTGCACCCTCTGAAAGGGATGTTAGCCCTGCAGCACATGTTAGCAGAGACAGCGCAACGACGGTGGGCTGGTCTTTATTAAAAACACAAGTCTGCATAAGATGTATTCTACGTTGCTATAAAAACTGTCAGTTGTCCACAAAATCTCCTCTGGGTCTGCAAGCTTTGCTCGGATGTCAGCGAAGTGGTGCTGCTGGTTGACCTTTGAAATACTGAGAATCTGTTTCAGCAAGAATATTCTCTGCTTTCAGCATCGCCAGTGTGTTTAAAAAGCCACAAGTTCCCTCGGTAGGGGCATGCATTGTCTTTCATTAAATGTGGTTGAAGTAGCAACAGCTGCAGGCCCGAGCTCCTGCCTGTTTGAAGAAGACAATGAATGCCATACAGCAGAGCTGCCAGTCGTAGCTTCATATTTAGCGTACGGACACGAGAGATGTATCAAAAACAAATAAGCATATTTCGCAAATATGAAGTTAATCTCTGTATTATTACAAATGTTTTCAGCCAATAGCAATATAATCTGAGTTTTAGTTGCAGCATTGGCCGCTCTTTTGTATACATTCACATCACAGATTGTGCCTTTAAAGTCCACCAGAAACGGCATTTCCAGACTACCTAACTTACGCATTGTGATGTCTTTCTGGTATGGACAGGACATACAGGCGGGACAAAATGTTGGGAGGAATTTGATTGGATCACTGAAAAGTAGAACATATCATAACAAACATGGAGAATTATGGTGATACAATGATAGAGGCTAACATTAGCCTAACGTTAGCCTGTAATGATACTATTGATTGAACTTGACGAAATGACGAAAGTCACATGACATTTTTTTTTATGAGAAAATGTAATTGAATTTCGATATAAAAATACAATGAAACAGATTTTTTTGTAATTTTTGGCTAATATTGTTAAAGAAGAAAAGATGTGATCTTTAAGGATAAAAATGACTATAATTTGATTGAAATTTTTCTTTTCAGGGGGACTTTAAAGGGAGATATGACCCCCAAAACACAAACACACCTCCATCTCGTGTGATAAAAGGCTGAGCTGTTCCTGTGACAGCTTAGCCACCTCCAAGTAAATGGCTGCTCGGAGTGCAGTGACAAATACGAACTGCATAGCCAATTCATCACTGCAACATTCCTCTGTGGATTAATGGCAAGGAAAACGCACCAACGTGCTAAGATCCCAAGTGGCTACGCTACTGCAGTGTTAAATAATTTTCCCATTAGGAGAATGGGCACCGTATGTGAATGGATGAGAAAAATATGGGGCTTTTAAAGTGGAAAGCCCCCCGCATAAAAAGTTAAAAGTTGTGCATCATCAGAGTACTTAGGCCTTTTGGCTTTTGGCACTGATTCAATAGTTTTAATCAAACAGTGACAGCCCAATTAGAGAGGGTGGATGATGGGGGGCAACAGGAAAAGAAATTAGATTAAAAAAAGGTGGGTGAGCAATAAAAGGAGCAACAGAGAGGGAGCAACAGGAAGATGACAGGGTGGTCTGGCTTTTTCAGCAACGTTTTTTCAGCTTCTCCCTGTCACCGGGAGATCATCCCATGTTGAGTTGTCTCTCTTTCAAGCGTGGGCGCCTCTGTCAGAGTTCACAGATTAGGAAAACAGAAGTTGCTGAGAGGCTTTATTTGGCTTGGGTGTAGAGGAGGAGCGCTGTGGGAGGTGAAGATAGGAGAGGGACAGCTGAGCCACTCTGTATCCCGAGTGGGAGCTTTTCACGCTGCTCCAGAGTTGCGGTGGCGGCCCCACGAAGGCTGGGAGTGAATGGAGGGCTGCAGGGTCGCTTCTCTGGGATGACAGCAAGCTGAGGCCCAAACTGGTGCCCTGCTGTCCCTCCAGCCTGCTGTACAGTAATCCCTGGTGGGGTTATTAGTGGCTGCCCACAACCATGGAGGACTTTTTAATTGGCTAACAACAGGGCCACCTCCGCTCTCATTATCATTATAGAAAGATGCACTGTAAGGATATAAAAGAACCACGAGAGCAGGAACAAAGTCACAGATCTCCCTGCACACAGACTGCACGCTTAAGGTTGTTGATTGCCATTTTCAGCTCAATATCACAACATCACATCTGGGATCCTTTTCATTTTTGACTGATCTGTTGATTTTCAAAGCTTTTACTGAAAATGTTTACATTTTTAAAATTAATTTAATTAAAAGTAAAGTAGAAGTAAGAAATGCCAATCAGAGCTTAAAT
>JAPZDX010000014.1:12995683-13006983 GCA_029783625.1 Naso annulatus | reverse complement strand
GAAGTGCTTGTGTTCCCCCAAAAAACACTTTTCAGGGTTGAGAATAAAATATGGTCCTGGTTCAATTAGAAAAAATAGCTGCATTTTTCTTAAATATGTACAATGTTGGTATTTCACTTAAAATGCTATATAAAAAAATAGATTTGCTATGGTGCCCACCTCTGTAGAGAGTTAACAGTGCAATAGAAACCGTATTTCCAGTCCACTCCCCCTCGACCACTTCCGTAGAGAAAATCAGCACGAGCACTTGCACTCTGAGATGATTGGGTATTGCACCTGTATCCACGTACAGTATTTCTGTCTTAGAAACCCTTGACAATACCACCGGAGGAAAATCTTGTTGATTGACTTGACGGGTTTGCAAGACATCCCCTCGGGGAAGGAGCACGAGCGCTCAGAGAAACAGTTTCCCTCCTTGATGTAACGTGGCCAGAATCTGACGCCCAAATCCTTCCAGGTGTACACCACCGGGCAGTGCGTATAGGTCCACAGCCACTGCAGAAATTTCCTACGGGCCTTCTTGCCCACTTTTACCCGCCTCCCATAGGGGGTCTCTGTGAGGTCCAGCTTTTTAATCTCGTTGGGCATTGGCCCCTGCAGCTTTACCTGGTTGTCTGATGCGGAGAGGTTCACCAGCATGGGCGAGCTGATGGACATGAAGTTGGGGTCAAAGTTACTGCCGAGCTTTTTCCTCAGAGTCCTCTCGGCCAAGTCCTGCTCCCGGGGGTCGTACTCCGGGTCGGGGTCCTCCTTGAGGTCGGGCACGGGGAGGTGATCACTGGGCGATGGACGGAGGCGAAGGTAATGCTGGGAAACTCCAAGGTGGACGCACAGCAGCACGTAAAAGAGAAGCGTTTGTGAGAGGCCCATTATTCCTCTTGTTTTACGCACCGGCTCTTCACGCGTAAATCGTATTCAGTTCTTTTCCCGGTTGCTGTATTCTGTGCAGTGACCAGCCTGGGGCTTCATAAATAGTAGAAGTTCAGTCACCAGCAAGGCGATACTTTTAATAGACCACGTCGGGTTTGAATGACATGGAGCGGACTACTTTGCTTTTTAGGGCTCCTTCAACTTTGCAATTTGTCCGCTGATGCAACCCTGTGGCGCGAAGCTGTGCCCCGCTTTGCAGAAAAGTGTTTAGTCTAAACAAAAAAAGCACAAAACAAAATGGGGAAAACTCTATTCACGCTCTCTCCGGCCTCACCCCGCTCCCTTGGATTCACTTTGGGTTTCTTTCGGTTGTCATGGTTACCCCGGGGACTCGAAGCCACGACGAACTGTCTACACTGGATGACAGCGGCCGAGGAGAGAGCTGCATGGAATGAAGAGTTTTCTATAGAGACAGAATAGATCCGGAGCGTCCCGCGGGAGAAGGGCGCACAAAAGAGTACTTCACCAAGTTTTAAATGTCACGCGCCCGGCAATGAGGGCTGCCTTGGCCAATGTTATTTTTACGCACGGCTTTTATAAACGTGGCTTCTATCAACGCCGCCTGACGCTATCAGGTTTGACAAGGTCCCAGGGCGCACAATCCATGGACTGAGCAAACGGTCAATGCAGTCAGTTCCTTTCGATATTCCAGCCGTCGATACGTGCACCTCACTGAAAATGTCCAAAAACTTACGAGAAAAATGCGCCGCGGTGGGATGCAGTCTCAACTTAGGAAACAACAGCCATGTATCTTTCCAGACTGTGCTCCAAATTGCAGAACAGTTCTTTCACATAAAAGTCTCAGGCTGAAACATTCCCACACACCTCGCGGCTGTGCATGTAATAAAACAACGCTGGAGAGCGACGTTAAAGCAAACTGCAATGTCGCTGCCTATCAAATGCAAACTGCAGAAAGCCACTGATCGTTGTTAGTTCGGAGGTCCCTGCACTGTGGCAACGCTGAATCCTCTCAGAAACGCTCCGGGTCCCACTGTCCCTGCATGACGAGACAGTCCATAATCTGAAGTCTTTTTGCCCGGTCGATGCAATTCCTAAGGGAGCGTCTCCACTCCTTTGATAACTGGTACAGAAGCTCCTACTGAGTCGCTCCTACTTCAGGAGTCTGAGAGACTTGGCGCTGGAGCGTTTCTTTGCTTAGGCACACTGTGTGTGAGTGTGTCTGTAGCGAGCGGTGCTCAGTCCCAAGTTAAATATCCCCCTCCGACGGTACAAAGTGTCAGAGGGGCCTGCCCACCCCGGCCACTTTCACTATGATTGACAGCCCCCCCTCCTTTCGGGCCACCCCCTCCCCTCACAACGTGGAAAATATCAGCCACAATCACAACCATCAACTGGGTCCTAAAGCACCACTTTTATCCAATGTTATAGTGTAATATTCCACAGCATGAGCGATGTTAGAGAATGTTGGAGAATTTCTGACATCTATCACAAACTTTAGGAGCTGTAGAAACTCTTCCTCTGCCTTTTTCATCAGCAGAGTGCCTGTGATGCACTAATAGGTTCAATACGCTGTCAATACTCAGCTGAAGCGTTTAAGAGTTTCTACGGCTTGAACTTTCCCATGAAATTGATGGGAAACGTTTAGTAGCTTGTCTGCGGAAGAGGGGCATCACATTCCACCTTTGTTCGTCAGCTTTTGGGTCTACACAGGAACTGGCCCGTTGAACTTAGAGGTCACAAAACAGGCGCGTAATTAAGGGCTATAAATGGCCGTGGATAACTAAGCGGTACCTTTCCCATGTTAAGAAGTCATCAGGCTGTGCTGGATTTTTATTTTTTGACTTTTGCTTGAGATATTCTACCAGAAGAACAATGACTCGGGCAAATTTATTTACTATCAAGGTAATTTATTTAAAGATTTTATTCAGCCACATTAAACCACATTAACCCATATTATGCTGGTAATCAAATACATTGTCTTTTTCCCTACCTAATGTCATACAACCGAGGAAAAGCTGACCCAAGTTTGATCAAACTGCAAATTAAAAATCATTAATAACCAGCAGTTTGACTCATTATGCAATAAAAATTAATCAATAAAGGTTACTAAACTATATTATTATTATTTGTTAACACAATGCATTTTCTGCTTGTTTTAGGTTGTTGTGTTTCTCCTGCTCATATTAGACAGGCTGACCGGGTCTGTTGCATTTCTCGATCTGTCATTGTGCGTATCTTTTGTGATGGTCACTAGAGGGCGTTGATCCAGCACAGTGTGAACCTGCAGCCAGGGGCTCCCCAGCCTCTCTCTCTCTCTCTCTCTCTCTCTCTGTGACTACTCATGTTTGAGTGCATGGGGAAGGAATGTGCGCTCATAGTAATGGTGCAGATCAAGTGAAATTGCTCACCCGCTTTGTGATCAAAGATATAAAAGCAAAAACCAAAACCATTATGCCAAAATGAAATAATTTACCGCAATCATCCTCAATATGAGTATTAAAACTCTCCCACTGAGGGATGCAACAACTTTTATTACAAGAAGTGCTTTAATTTTAGCATCTCATACAATCAAGAAACTTCATCGACCAACCTTAACCATAAGAAAAGAGTTGCCAGAAGTCTTTTGCATCCTGTGGGTAAGTTGTTGTGACCCCTCCAGCATGCATGCAGACTCAGAGAGTTATAATCTGGTTAATGTTTAAGGTGCCGGCGTAGACGGAGCTCAGTGGGCAGCGGGGACAGTAAGGCTGAGCTGCCTACTGTAGAACTGGCCCTTTCCATTGTCTTCCTCCGCAGGTTTCAGGGTGTTGGACTGAGGGAGAAAACCTCATGCGGGGAGAGACACTTCCCTTCCTCCTCGTCTTAAGCACTAATACTGTCGAGCAACCTCGCAATGAGTCCAACCCCCATCCCCTGGCTAATTACTGGAGATAAAGACAAGGAGAGGAGAGAGAAGGGGACCGGTGAGCACAGTGGGGAGGGGTGGTGATGATGTTGAGTCAGTGGAGGGGGGTGGTGATGAAGATGGTGGTGGTTTCAGCAAAGAGAAAAGGATGGAGGGGGAGGCAGTGTTAGTGGTGGTGCCGGATGGCAGTTTGCTGTGGAATGGCTAATTAAATAATGCCATAAAAGGACCCCGGCTCGCTTTAACGAAGCCCGTCAACCTCTGACGAGTGGGGCCGGGGTGCTGGGATGGGGGTGGGACGCGCTGTGGAGGCGAGAGGTGGGGCTGGTGCTGAAAATTGGGCTTGTATAACAAGGGGACTTAGCTCTTTGGTTTTGCAGTGATTGTTCACGCTCCCTTAGGTCTCAATAGGGCGCACGGTGAGGGTGCGTTGGGGGGCAGCCCTTAGGCACAGATAGGACCCCCTTCTCCCCTTCTGCTGTGAATGCTATACACACATACACACCAACACCTAGCACATACACAAACACATACACACACTCACACCCCCACGGCTCTATACAAAGGCCTCTACCCAAGGTCCAGGCAGGAGCTTATCCAGTGCAGGGGCACAGCAAGGGGCAGACCTGGCCAGACTGGCTGACTGTGCCCACTGGGGACTGGTAGAATGGCACAGAGGGGTGGATGGAGACGGACAGCTTGGAGAAGAGAGAGGGGAGTAAACCGGAGAGACTTGGAGGCCAAGACAAAAAACACATCAGCAAGCAGAGCTGGGCTGACAAAATCAACATTGTTTTCGCGTTTCATATCTTTTTCTTGCTGCATCTAATGAGCTAATGCAGGAAGATAAGGGAGGTGAAGGAGTTTGGCAAGGTGCTGCGGCCATTTGGAAATAGTCTTGAGTGGCAGAGATAGTGCAGCTCTGAAATCCCCAAGCCCACTCTCCCTTCACATCACCAGACATGCTTGGAGCACATCTCCTAATTAGTTTTGTGTTGTGGAGTCTCCAGCAAAACACTTGCCGTTGGACATTTGGCAGGCGGGGGGCTTTCAGAACCAACCAGATCCGTCACAGGTTTTTTGGAATTGTCAAACCTGCAGAAATATTTTAGAGTATTTCTAACTAAACATTTCCAAGAACTGTGAGATTGGAACCCAAACACATTAGCCCACTTGAAAATTTTGTTGTAATAGCTGCACGAACAAGATCAATTCATCATATCTTTGGATTGGCCGCTTAGATATCTCATATGTTGCATTCTCACACACTTTACACCACAACAATTCAAAACAGAGAGCTTCACAATGCAAATAAATATCTCTCCACCATTGCCTGTCAGCATTGCATTCCCTCAATGCCCTCGCCATCTTCTCAAGTCTGACTCCCCTCTTTTCTCTCCTCCATACTCGACTTTGTCTCCGAGCCTTAACCCAAAGCAGATGGCTTGGGAAGCATGTCAAAAATCTGTCTCCCGTTAACGCTACTTTTGAAGCCCCCTCTACATTTTTTCCCCTCCCTTAAAATTCATCATAAAGTTATTTTTGCAAAATACCCAGTAAACAGCATCAAAGTGATATGTTTCCCCCTCTCCCCTGATGACAAGCAGAAGAAAAAGAATACAGCATTAAGTGTGTAGCTTGTTATTGAAAGAATGCTCCACCACACTGATGTGCAATCTGAAGTCAATCTGGGCATGGCCCCGCATCCTTTGTTTCCACATTCAAGCTGTTATTAATGGCGATCATATTGTAGACGGCTCGGTGGCTTTGTGATGTGATAGCAGGGCCCTCTTTGAACTCGGCGACTGACGAACTCAAGCAACGCCAGAAAAACATCACTCAGGCACACACACGCACACACACACATACACATTCTAAATATGAATATTTTGCTTTAATGCACGGTCATTCACTCATTACTGGAGCTTTTCCATACGTGAGTGTGCCTGTTTTGAAGACTGTATGTGTGAGTACGTGCAAAGACCAGGATTCAAAAGAAGCTTCCAGATATTCTACTGACATTGACGCCCTGTTGGCTTAAAGGATAATTCTGGTTTACTGCAACTTGAAGCTTATGTCTGGGGTTTTGACAACCTTTCGTACAGTTATTAATTGCACTGAACTCACACAGGTAACTGCTGAGATCTTGGATTGCAGTTAAAAGGTGCAGTGAGACCCTCAAGTTGGTTTGAAATGAACCTCAAGGTTAGCAGACCTTATTGTGGAGATTATCGAAGGCCAACTATTACCTAAGACTGTCAGTTTACAAGTACTCCTTTAAACACCTCTTACAAAACCATTGCACCATTGACTGTCAAAAGATGGACTACCAAAGTCCTCAAAAGTGGAGCCAAAAACATCCTGATTGCCCCCTGGTGTCTGGCTGCAGCTCAGGTCACAATCTGCCCCCTCAATATTAGCAAATTGGACACAGCCAACTAAATGACTGAAGTAAACATCAGTAATTTATTACAAAGACGATTCCGTCATTTGAGGTAGTCACTATCACGTGTATGTTCAAGTGTTTCTTTTTTCGATCTGATGATTCATTCTAATTGGCTACTCAGTGCTAAAAGCAAGGGGTTGTAATATTGTGATTGACAGCGAGACCTAGTGCACATTTAAGTCAGGCATGTATTTATGTGGTACCTTTGTAACGCAGCTCCATTCACGGATCACAACTCTGCAGACTGAAAGGGATGTGTTGGCCTCATTTTTCTACAGTAAGATGAGGCAGAGATGCGTCGTCCATCTTTATATGTCAATGCTCAGCACAGATACCAGTCAGTTTCGTCAAGGTCTGATGTTGTAGGGGACATAAACAAAAGAAAAACAAATTTTTAAGAGTAGAAACTCCTTGAATTACCAAGTAAAGCAAGAGTGCTACAGAGGCAGTAGGAAGTGTGAGGGTGACAAATGTGTGGTGTCTACTGAAAATCAGTGTCTTTGCTGGTGGGGTTACTTGGAGTTACTGCTAGTTTCCGTAAGTGATTCCCCCTCTTTCCTCATGAATCATTACTATTCTTTTGTAATGATGTCCGGTAACTTTTAATTGGGGAGGTTGGTGTGACCTCACAGAATTCCAGGGTGATTACCCTTATTCACGTCAAATTCAGATGAAAAAAGAGTCTGGACAGCTTGGACCAGCTCCTCTCCATTCATTTTATTTGTTGCATCCCATTCTGGAAGAGTAAGCGAGTGCCTCGTCCTTTTTCTATTCTCTGCACCTCCTCCTCCTTCCCTCCCTCTTTCCCTCCCTTCCTCCTTCGCCCCCTTGGAGCAGGGAGTGATGAGGATGGAATTAAATTGATCACCGCCTTCCGGAAAACAACAGGAAAAAATAGTGCATTCCGAACGCCAGGAGGGCGTTCCCCCTGGTCTTCCCTATATGGCAGGATGACATCATTGGCCTGCTGCCCAATTCCCACCGTTCACAATAGGGTCACTGTTGCCTTCTCCACGGTGGCACAACAGCCAAGAGAGGAAGAGAGACAGAGAGAGCAAGACAGAGAGAAAGAAAGGAGAGAAGAAAATGGATGCCAGCGAATGTTAAGACCTAAAGGCCTGCACACAAATGCACAACGTCTTCAGACAGCCACACTGACCAGTCCTCCACACTCCTCCGGACAGACTTCGCCGGTTTGAAGACATCAAGCTGTGTTTGAACGGATGCCATGGCAGAGATGCGAGCGCTGTGATAGTGGAACATACAGAATATCAGTTTGTTTGGACAGTTAAGTCATGTGTTTTCACTGCTCATGACTCCTCAAGATTCAATCTGTCATTCTAATCTACTGTCTCATCAGTGAAATCATTGTTGGCACGCAGCATCCATCACACTCCACGTGCTTGTTGTTACGAGGAAAACTTCCTGAGCTCTTGGTTTACACGAGGAGTCGAATGGAAAAGTAACTACAATGGAATAAAGGCTTCAGACAAAACATCATTAGAATGAATGTGTTACTCCAGAAATCCACAGTTCCTCTTTAAAGATCACATTTTGAAGCACGATTGTGTCAAGGCGATGTCATTATCCTTTTTTATATCGCTAACTAAGACTGATTTGATGTAAAATGTGACCACATGTCTTTCAGAAGCTTTGTCCAACTTAGGTAAACCCTGACCACAAGCACTGGCAATTCGGTCATTCTCCCAACCACTAAGCCATTGTGTTCCCACAGGCCATCTTGTCAAAATGAAACAGTTTGCCCGCAGCCACCGACCACAACAGATGTTCCCTCGCCTGACGCTCTCCTCAGCATGTGTGTTCTGTTGAGTCTAGAGCCAAGACACTTTCATAGACTGGCACAAAACAAAAGGGAGGGAAACTCTACGACAGCATCTTCATCGGCCTGTGACAGAATTCAGATTATGGTCGCCCTGTTTAAACCTGTCGGACTGTTAAACCGCTTTAAAGAAAAACTCCCGAGTCCTGGATGGAAGGCAGTCGGATAATCACTGCAGGTTGCACAGACATGATGGACCGCATCAGTGTCGCGACCTGAACGCGTCCTGCCACCACTAACCCCAATCAAGCATGTCGACAAACGGGCAGCGCTGGCCCCCGCTGCCCTTCGGCCCTCTGGTATGTTTGCGGAACACACGGGAGGGTAAGGAGGTGACAGCCTGCCGAGATGCCAGGAGGACTGGGAAGGCTTTGGGAAATGTCTCGCTGATGTGTGAGCGCGCACTGCCGCCCAGGGGGTGCCGGCCTGCTTGGGAACCGGACGGAAAGAGACGGGGGTTTGACAACAGGCTGAGTGTGCACTCAGAGAGATAGTTTGTCCAAGGGATGTACCAGATGTTGACTCACACTGGTTTGCTAATCGGGAGCCACAAGCCCCTGGAGCCATGAGTAAACAGGAGCGTCTGCCATTTTCTGTCCCCGCAGGGACATGAAAATGAGCTGGGGGGGGGGTTGAGTCAGGGCACATATGAAAACTGACGGAGAGTAATGAAGTGAAAGTCATGAGAACCTGAAGTAGAGGCGGAACAATAAAGGCCTAAAGCCTCCTTGGACCTCAAACTCAAACTGCTCATGTCTCAATCAAGGATTAAGGTGGGAGGGTTTTTTTGTTTTGTTTTGTTTTTTTACTAGGAACTCATTGGGAACAGGAAACACTCATTCCCACCCACCTGTCATTGTGATTTAAGAATCTTTTCTTAATTGACCGCCTGCTGAAAATAATGTTATTGCAGTGGCAGACAGAGCAGTTAAACTGACTGACAGGTTTCCACGAAGCTGAACAACAAATCCTGAAAAGTATGATTCCAATTAAAAAAATAGGTAGAAAGTCATCACCAACAAGCCTGGTTAGTATGTGACTAAGTACATTTACTCAAGTGCTGAACTTAACTACTAATTCAAGGTACATGAACTTTACTTGAGTGTTTCCATATTATTCAACCTTATACTTCTGCTCCACCACATCTCTGTTGTAAATATTGTACTTTTTACTCAACTACATTTGTCTGACAGTTTTAGTTACTAGTTGCTTTTCAGATGACTATTTTGCATATCCTTTCTGTCCAGTGAAAATGATATTGGTCCAGATTCTGTGATTTTGCGTTCAAAATTCCTCTACTTCTTATGCTACCATTAAAAAAGAAAACAACAACTTGAAACCCCTCTTGGATTACCTGCAGAATGTATCTTCACAAAACTGAAACACATGTTTTAAAAATTACTTAGATATGTGGTTCCCATATTCTAACATATATGATGATCTTATAGAATACGAAGCATTGTTGGACATTAAACTACCCAACAGTATGAAGTAGTTTAAAATGGTTCAGCCTTAAATGTCTATAGCAGTAAAATCCAGCCTTCGCAGGAAACACTTAACTGTAACAGTTTGCTGATGATACTTACATACTTTGCCCAAGTTTTGAATTCATGACGTCATTTGTAGGGGAGTATCACAGTGTAGTATTTACACTACTTAATGGACCATACCAGGCTATTTTCAACTTCTCACTATTAGCAGAGTTCGCCCCCGTCTTCTACAAATGTTGTCATTAAAATTCCATCATGTGCATACTTTAGTAGATCTCAGACTGCATTTTTAAACAACAATCACTACCATTCATGTTGGAACAAGGTATAGAAACACAAAAGGACATGTGAACATTGCTAGGTGTCATGCTTCTGAAGTGAACATCTGCGTTCATTTGGTGAAAAACCGCTGAGAGAGAGAGAGAGAGGGGAGCTGAGAGCCATTGAGACAAAAGTTATTACGCCTGGAAAAATAGTTCCTTACAAGTGCTGCCTTCCTAACTTGAAAATTAACTCGAAGAAAGATTTTGACACAGATGTTCTTTCTAACTTGTCACACATTTTCAGGTACTTTCTGTAACGTTTAATGAATATGGACAATTTGTCCAGTTTGATTTGTCAGATAATTATAGTTCAATCGATTAATGTGATGTTGATCGCTTTCTGACTGAACTGAAAGTCTTCAGTTGCTGGCACAGATAGCCACGAAGCAGGAAGCAGACAACAGATAGCTCTCTCCAAATGCAGAGCAGCAGACAGAGGCAGTTAAACGCATTTACACTCCAATAACTTTCACAAGTCAGAGGGCCCATGGAGAGCGAGAGAGACGGCAAACTCTCTGGCCAAGTAGATCAACAAGGAGCCATTGATGCCAGAGATCTGCGCTGGTGTAAGACTGAGAGCCAAACAGATCACAATTGTGGTTTGTGCCAATAACCTTGTTGACCTTATTTAACCTTGGATTTGGCCAGTTGAGAGCTCAGACTACAAGTGTCCATTGACAGGGAAAATTGGGAAATCCGTGTTTGTGTGCAAGGAGTCTGAATCTGACTATTGAGATGCACTTTACGGCCAAAAGTATGTGGACACACCAGTTTGTCGTAGTTTGAATGAGGCCTCTTGGTTTCAGGGAATTCCAGGAAAATCTTAATTGCAGCGTATCGTGATAGTTAAGAAAACTGAGTGCATCAGTGGTATGAGGATGTTTCAACTTGACGGAGCCCCCGTGCACAAAGAGCTGCAAAGGAATTTGGTGATGAATAACTTGATTGAACCCTGACCACAACTCCATCAAAGATATCTGGGAGGAACTGGGACTGAGAGTTGGTTTCCCAGGGATTTTAGAGATTTCACATTTCACAATTTAGATATGTTAAATGATCAAATGGGAATAAGGTGCAATCTTGCAGCAAAGCAGTAAGCAAAGATGTAGAGATCAGAGTTATGGATGCGTTTGTGGTGCTTCAAATTTAAATCCAGGACCTGCAACTGGAAGACGCATCCCGTCACATAACATTCGCTTTTTTTTTTTTAATAGCAGTGACCAAGATCATTCTCCTGCCTGAAGTGTTTAAGTTGTATAAATTTGACCATACTTTCTCTCCAACAATTCTTAACCTTGACCAGATGAAAGTTACCATGCATTGTAGACATTGTTGGGCTGAATGAGAGGAAATCTTCACAGCCCAGTTAAGAAATTGGCGGTATGTGAATGCAACCATTTTCAAA
>JAPZDX010000014.1:12958934-12976951 GCA_029783625.1 Naso annulatus | reverse complement strand
TGGAAGAGGAGGGTCATGGTTATTAAAGTTTGAATAAAAACTGTGTGCATAAGCAGCTCTTATGATTGGAAGCACATTTTGATTTACAGCCCTATTGTTTCAGCCTCGTGTTTACTGTTTTCTGTGAATGAGTGTTTAGGAACATTAGAGCGACACAAATAAATAAATGTTTTTCAGTGCTTTTGGATGTATTATAATGTTGACAAAGTTCCTTACACTGCACTCATTCATCTTGCTAAGTCTCTGGGCAACAAAAAATGTAAAGAATGAGCCTGATAAAAACCAAAACCACTGCTGACAATCCCTCCCACCATTGCTAACTGCTGTGGAAGCAGCCTGTCTCCAAAACAAAAGCAAAAAATAACCAATTTTCCACAACTGAACTAACTTCCAATCACTGCCCGTCAGTTCCTGTCAGACTCACGTGGAGTGTGATGAGAAGCATGTCCAAGGCAGTGGGCTCTTCAGGGGACGAGATGGACTTGCGCTGAAGCTGGAGTTTGCAGAGCTGCGTCCAGCGAACCCCATCCAGGTTTGGACAGGCGTTCATGTCCTTCAGGAGCACCAGGAGGGCGTTGCCGTGCTTGTCTTTGATTGGCTCATAGTACACCTGACCAAGGTCCTGGGTCCCCAGCATTCCCTGAGGAAAGACATCAGAAGGTAACTGTACTGCTGTTCAGTGAATATCTTTGTTTAGAGCAGAACAGCAAATAGAATAGGGAATTTTAAGTTTATTTTCCCAGAAATTAAAAGCCATGAGGCAACAGTTACCACCACGATTTCAATTTAAGAAAACACAGTCATTAAAATTTGTGATGTTCAAGGCAAGCGCGATGAAAACTGCAGTACCTGGAGCAGGGAGACAGCTTGCAGCATCTTGAGGCGTGTCTGCAGAGTACAAGAACAGGATGTCTGCGAAGGACTGAGACACTGCTGCAGCCAAGGAATCTCCTCCCAGAGATATGACACCTGGCACGTAAAGAGAATTTTTTTAAAAATGCATCTGGCAGCAAAACATCAACTTAGGGTCTATTGCTATGTTTACATGGTTATTATTATCAACATATAAGTAAATATGTATCAAAGTTTCTTTCTTTCTTTCTGTCTGTCTGTCTACCTTTGTAAACCAGAGGAAGTCTTGCATGAGGGAGCTGGAGTAGGAATCTTCAACCTCCACGATAGGAATCTGGTCCTCTGGAGTCACCAACACACTATCATCTCTGTACAATATGGATGTCAGATAGAGACCTCTGGAAAGTAACACAGAAAAAGTACATGTGTAACAGAAGAAACACTACAGTACAGAATAAGCATCAAGCTGACACTTCAAAGAACTCTCGTCTTTGAACAGCATGCTTTATTCACCAAACGTTTTTGGCTTTCTTGCCGTGGTGTCTGAGAGCAAGATAGATGAAAATGTTTAGTGAATAAAACATGGAGTACTGAAGAACAGTTGTGCAACATGTTTTCATTCTAAGGATTTGCACTGAAGTTTAAACTAGTCCGCACACTATTTTTTGTGTGTTTTAAAAGGATGAAAATATCATAAATGACAACATATCAATAAAAAGCTAATAGTTGGATCCAAATGTTAGTAAAAGCCATGCGAACACGACACAGTTGTGACAGAGAATAAGCAGTATATTCAATAATTACAATGGGATAAAACATATTCTCTCAAAAGAAGTTAAAGCTTTATGTAAATTGACAAATTAAACACAAATGTGTCCTACACATGGTAATTACAAACAACATAGAGGTGAACTATTTAAAACCAGGTTTCATGGAGGACAACAGGGGAAAAAGATCTTCTACCTTTTCAAGCTTTTAACAAATTTGCTGGTGGTTTGGAAGAGGTGGCGCAGGCTTTTGGACACTGAGTGTTTTCTTCCTTGTGGCGGAGCTTTGCACTGTTCTGTGTGGACAAAAACCAGAGAGGATTTTTAACTCCATACTGACAGAATAACCGAGTCTGGCTGCTTCTTTTAAATGAATATGCTGATGCTTTTCATGCTTAATGCCAGGGCGCTTGTGAGAAACTGTGGCTCAGCTCTCATTGGTTGTCTGATTTTTCAACAAACACCTCTATCCTGACAAACTCCCGAAACATCCCTTCCAGTGACAGGCCGTTACTTAATTGACAACGAACCTGACACGTCCAACAACACGGCAGAAGTGGAACGTTTTTTGACATTTCATGCGCTCCAGCAGCGTGGCACCGTTTGACAGTCATGCTGGCTGCCAACAGCAGACTATGGGCCTTGAGGGAGCCACTAGCTCCCAGCTCCCAGAGGGACACTAACTGTGTGTATATGTATGTGTGTGTGTGTTTACCTGCATATACTAAAGCTGCTGGAGCATGACATGTCTTGAGCTATGGCCATATGAGTGGAGCCAAGAAGCAGTAATTTGTGTGTGTGTGTGTGTGTGTGTATGTGTGTCTTAACCCTTTGCCACTCACTGACAGGGAGGTCAGTTAAGTCTGTGGGGACATGTTTATTTTTAGTGGGCCTGGAGGGGGTTGGAGGCGAGAGAGGGAGGTGTGTGTATATATGTATGTGTGTGTTTGTGTGGGCGCCTGTTGGTGAGATAACGCACCAACCCAACTCATTAGAAACCTCGCGTCCAAAACCCTTCACAGATTCCCTCTCCTCCCCTCCCAGGTGATCTTACTCCAGCCTCAGGCCACTTAAAATCAATAAATCCCCCCATTCAGGGGCCGAAAAGAACAAATTTTCTCTTCAGGTGGACGAGCCGAGGTGGAGTAACAAGAAAAAACAGCACCCCTCGACCCCTCTCACCTCCACAAATTTCTCTTTACTCGCAAGACTGTTCAGCTCCAGTCCTCCTGGCCTCAGTCCCTGTTTGACACTGAGTAAGACAGACAAGTAGGGCCGACTGCTGGGGTGCCTGTGTTAGTCAAGGCCTCTTTCACAGTTTAATTAATAGTGTTTGGACAAGAGGGAGAATGTGGCGCGGGCCATAAGCCGGGCTGAGATGGGGGTGCGTACATGGACATGTGGGAGTGAGTCCGAGTTAAAAGAGGGAGCATGTTCTTGAATATTTGTGTCCGTTCACGTACATGTGTATCTATGTGTGTGCCTGTCTATCTTTATGTGTGTATATGTATGGACAGTAGACAGGATGACTAGCGGGCTGTGGGGTGAGGAGGGGGGGAGCAGTAGTCAGTGTTAATTTATGCCCTCTCCCAACTCCAGCCTAGGACTCGTCTCTTACAGGAATAACAAACATGACCCCGGGACACGCCACCTTGGCTACCGTGCCTGAACTCTAAAGCTCAATCAGTCGCCGTCTGAGGAACCAAGAGCCACTCAATACTGACTATTATACTGTGTCTCGCCCTATTGCAAATATGGTCTGGCCACAGTGGACAATAGTAAGTGGGTGATTGTGTTCTGGTATGTGAAGTGCGAAGGAAAAGAGAGACAACTTGCTAACGCTAAATGCAGTTTGCTGTCGCGTAAAAGAGTCAGTGTGACAGGTTTTGACACTTATGGGACTCGCTTACAGCCAGCAGTGTTTGGGGATATAAACAGCCTGAGTGTGAGAGAAGTTGATCTGCATTTTGTCACAGAGAGAGAGAGGTATTCAGCAGAGGAAGGGCTGAGTCATGGAAAGACGCAAAAGGGGTCGGGGGGTTTTGGGGACAGAGGGGTGGGTATTATTTTTGAGGTGGCACGTCGTCTTAGGGCGCACGGCCCCCCTGAAGTACTTGTCGTGCCTGTGATTGTAAAGTGTCTGTCAAGGTGAGATGAAGCACAGCGATCGGTGAGATGTGTTGCACCTGCGAGGCGAACCGTCAATTGCTCATGTTTGTTTACAGCGAGAATATTTCTGAAACAAGAGCTGGACAGTGGCTCGAAAATTCAGACATGTTTGTTTAAAGTGTGAAATAACAGAAGCTCGGGTTTATGTCAAAATCTCAAGTGACAGCTCAGAGTGCATTTCACTTCTGCACTTAACTTCAACTGATGTTTGTTCTAGACGCTCACCTTGGGGTTAGGATCAAGCATTTTTGTGGTTATGTAGTGTCAAGTTTGTTATCCTAGCTATAAATTTACTGAATATACTTCCATATTTAAACCAGATGGTGGTTTAAAACATCTAATGTGATAAACCATGCGCTAATATGTGATTCAGTGAGTACTGTCACTCAGTACTCACTGGTCCGACAAGGAAGCAAGGGGAGGAAGCATGCATCGAATCTGTACCAAAGTAAAGCATAAGTATGAAGTGTATAGTGCTGTAAAGTTGTCCATGTTTTCACCGATCGATTTTGCTAGCTGCTTGCTAACTTGTTTGTAGCTTGTTTGGTTGATTGGAGGAAAGTCAGATAGCAACCAGCTGAACGCGGTATACTGCTGCCTACCCTCTCAGAGTCAGACAATAAATCAGTTTTCCTTCAGCGGATGTATGATGGGACAAGGACAGTCGTCCAATTAAAATGGCTTAATCGAACTATAACCATAGCTCGACTCAACTGTGCATGTAAACGTACTGACTACTGCCACCGGATTTGGGAGTTTGGGTTTTACCAGGGGTCAGCACTCAAAGCTCTCATTTTACTGGTGGGTCAAAACAAATCTATCAAGAACTTTTGGATACCGTGGCAGACACAGTGACGGTGAGCTTCTTTTATCTGACCAAGGAGCTGGTCTAGCGCCTCCTTCTGGCCTCTCTGACGTGGAGCGCGACCGTCGATATCCCTCCAACCTGCACACAAATGTAAGTAAGACAGTATTAGAAAAACGACCTTGCAATGTTTTGCATTTATCAAGATTTACAGAGATAATTAGAAGCCTTGACAGGTAATTGAAGCTGTAATGATGGAGAAGCAAACAAGATGAAATGAGGTGCTCCAAGTCTGAAAAGCTTATTAGTGATTATGCTGTTTGGCCTGAGTTGTGAGACTAACATATTATCCACGCTAATGGCCCTACTGATGACACTGTCAGCCTGTTGTTTGATTAGTTAGTCCTCACTTTGGTCCAGACTGAAATATCTCAACAACTATTAGATGTTTTGTTATTAAAAAATATTCACATACTGGCAGACCCTGAGGCATGAACCCTGCTGACTGTGGTCATTCCCTTATTTTTCCGTTTTACATAACTCACTCATTTAAATTATACTGCCCAAATATGGTCACTTCTGGCTGAAACACGTTTGAATACATAAGCGTGTCTTTGTTTGTTTGAAATCGGTGAACCCAGATCTATAACTCTGGTTGCAGGAAAACAAACTGAAACAAACACATGTCATGTTTGAAGTGTTATGGAAAACTGGGTTATTTGAAACATGCCTCGGAATCACATGACTCCGCAGCAGGATATAAGAAACTGTAAGCTATGAAATACACAAAACACAAATTAATGCCGGACATTTTCCTTCTTTGAATGATTTCAGCTGGAGTCATTTAGATTATACTCGGTTGGTTCGACAGTTTCAGACACATACATCATTGGGACTCTGGGTGAGGTTAGTATTTTTGTTCTGGTTCTGTTTCTGAGGCTTCAAATAGCAGGAGTGTGAGGTGTGTGAGACGGCCTGCTTCTCAAACAGGTCTTGTGTGTGTACGATAGGAAACAGCACCCACCCCAGTGTGAGAAAGCTGTGGTTGGCTGACAGACAGACCTACTGAGCACCATGCCACTGACTGCCCTGCACAGATTTGGGTTCAGAACAGTAAGAAAGTACACACACATCACAAACAACAAACATGCACACAGACACACAAACATTGCCCGGCTGCTCCAGTGAAAGAAAGAGAGAAACGTAACACACATTTTACGCCAAAAGCAAAAGACTCTTAATGTTCAGTTATTATAGCACAACCTTTAACTGTTCATGTTCATGTTCCTCTTTCAATCTTTGTGTTTTCTTCATGTGTTTTGTGTTCCTCCTTCCCAATAAAGACACACAAACACTTCATCCTAAAACATTTATAGTTCTGTAAACTTTTTACAAACACACACACTTTCCCTTCTCTCCTCATGGATGACCATCCTTCTGCACCTTCTGTCTACTGTGTTAGTCGGCCAGCATCCTTGCTTGCTCACTGGAGGATGTGCGAGCGATAACCTGCCCCCTACTACCACCATCATCCACACCCCAACCACCCCACCCCACACACACACCCCCACCCCTCCTCCCTCTTCTGGAGCCCCCCGGAGGGCGCGTGGGGCTGAAACACGGTGAGCTCTATTCCCGGAAAGGTGCCTGTCCCGACAGGACAAGCGGGCCCTTTAATGGGCGTCCACGGCCCGGTATAAGGCCCCCACTGTTGGGGCCGCGCCGCGTGCTACAGCACAGACATGCAAATATTTCCAGTGGTAGGCCCAAATGGAAAACACAAACACGCAACATCGAAATTAGCTCGGGGAGCGGGAGGGAGGGAGGCGGACAGTAGAAAAAAAAAAGAAAAAAAAAAAGAGAGGGAAAGCCCAGTCTCCTCAAATGAAGACGCACATACGCACGCACACCCACACATACACACTCGCTGAAAAACACGGTGTGCTGATGAGGACAAACATGTTCATGTGTTCCCCAGATGTGCCCCGAATGTGCCAACACGCACACACACTCGCAGTACCTACGCTCCCTCTGTTACAGTAGGTGAGTAAGACTGTGCAGACTTTAACTGTGCATGCAAACAGCCATCATTAGGCTCATCTCATGAATCAGTACACTGAGTTAATTAGCTTACATTTATGAATTAATTTATTTACAATGCAACAAACATAATCTTATGCTTTTCGGTCAAACATAAAAACCACATAAAAGAACGAAAGAAAGAAAGAGAACATTTTTAAGTCTTCAATCTGTCCTTTGCAACTTATTACATAGATAGATAGATAGATAGATAGAGGGTCAGAGCTGCTGTGGTGCGTCAACACCTCAGCTGTTGTTGCACATGACTTCACGGTTAACTTCTTGGCTGAACCCTGGCGGCTTCTCCTGCCAGCCAGCCCCAAACACCATCCTGAGGCTATGGTTACACACACTGACGTCTGCAGAGGTGGTCCCAAAACCCACCCAGCCTGCTGGCCGAGAAGGGTCCAGCTGTCAGCCCCCCCCACCCCCACCCCCCCACCCCCCCAATGATGTCAAAGCAACGCCGGAATGACGTTGGAATAACCAAATCGATTGAGTGGATCTGAAATGATGCGGTGTATGTGTGGGAAAGTTCAAGACTTACACACACACACACACACACACACACACACACATACACACACACACACACACACACACACACACGTCTTGCAGCCAAGTCTTGTGTAAAAACTATTTCACAGTGGTGCTAATTTAGCGAGGCCAGCCAAAACCCTTTAGGGGTCTTGTTTGGCTGTCAACTTGGAAGTTTTATATTTTGCTTTATGTCAAACACACACGTGAGCGCACACTTATGCGCACACAAGATGGAGACTTACTGGAAGGTGCAGCGCACGCAGGGGTGGAGACTAGCGGAGGCCCCCAGCCCTTCATGTTGTAGGCTGACACCTGGACGTAGTAATATGTCCCCTGTGAAGACGGGACACATGACAGTTAAGGCAAAAGTTCACAATGCAAAGAAGTCTGTCAATTTTAATAGTAAAAGCATATACATATGTATGTTCACGGCATGTGTTTGTCTCTTGCAAGGTCTCTGTCTTCATTTCAGTGTGTGTGCGTGTGTGTGTGGAGGGTGAAGGGTCCATCTAGAAGCTCTGTCTGTCTCTGTGCCCAGTGTGCAGACAGCAGGCCTCTGTCTCTCCTTTCTCAGCCAGATCAATCAAACCAGCCGCCGACACTTCCTGACCTCCCCTTGACCCCTGTCATGTGACAGGAGTGAGCCCTGGCCGGCAGCAGGGGTCTTCAGGGGTGGTGGGGTGGTGGTGGGTTGGTGGTGGTGGTATGTTCTCTCACACAATAACAAACAACCAGTAGAGCGTCCATTTGTCTACATGCCCGCTTAAAAATGCCAAACATAAATCAGGTGGCAGGCTACCAAGCTGCTCTTTTAATCACTTTGGAAGCTGTTTGGCAACTGTTGCTTATGAATGGTCAGGAGTCAAGACTTTCAACAAATAACAAATAAACTGTGTTTTCCGATTGTGTTTGGGATTGATGATGACTACAACTTATGTGTGGAGTTTGATGTGCGTTGAAAGAGTCACGGAGGCCTAAATGTGGGAGAATAGCACCAACAGCTGGAGAAGCTACGGCTTAGGGGGCTTTTTGTGCAGCTTTGTCACACTTAAACTAACAGATAATGAAAGTTTGTGTCATTTATTACCTGGTAATCTTTTAAGAGTCAGGCGGAAAGGAGGCTACTTTACTGGGTTCATGTGAAAATGCATAGGGGAGGATGAATACACGAGAAGATGTTCTATCTAGAAAAACCTCAAAATAACAAAAAAATGCATAGCCAGTGTTTCTGCTCCCAGTGTTGTCTTCTGACAGCTTATGTTGGATAAACATATGATTCTTCTGGATTCCTGCCCATTCAATGACCATACTGAAGCTATAGATTGAATAACAGGGTAGAGTCGACGATTCTGTCTGAACTTACGGCGGTGAGTCCGGTGATGTGGCACTGAAGCAGAGTGGTGTCCTCCACCACGATCTCACCCAGCAGAGGACTGAGCGATGGAGCACTGCTCCAGCCCACTGCAGATACACACAGACAAAAAACACTTTAATGAAAATCTTCAACATGTACCTTAAAGCTGAGGTAGGCAATGTCTGGAAATTAAGCTAGCTGTAGCATGAGACTCATAAGTAAGCTACTCCGCCACCCCTTATTTGGTTTGTTGTTGTTTTAAGATAAGATAAGATAAGATAAGATAAGATAAGATAAGATAAGATAAGATAAGATAAGATAAGACAAGACTACACTTTGTCAAATCATTCTGAAATTTTTCTTCCTTTTTTTTTTGGGTTGCTTTGCTTTGTATGCAGTTGTTGCTAAAGCTGGAAGAGCAACTCTTCCTCCTCGGTTGCATTAGGCTTTCACTAGCCATGGTAGAGTAGCTAATATGACCATGTGCTCCCTGAAATGACCTGTGATTGGCTGAAAATTTTCTGTCACAGTCTTCATTTTCTACACTTGAATCCAGAGGTGCAGAATGTTCTTTCGGACCTCCTGAATTACATTATGCTGAAAGGTTACAACGGAATTTTTGGGCAATTAAACCAGAAATAAAGTGCCTTTCCCAGCTTTAAGAAAAAATATAATTTGTCTTTCAATCATTAAAATACTTGTGACGTTGTTTTTTTAAATATTCTAATAGTTTTGGCATCTCATTTAGCACCACATTTTTAAATATTTGGATATGAAGCACTCAGTTCTAAATGAAGCAGTAAGATGGGCACGGCTGACCTTTGTACTTGGTAACCACAGCAGAGTTAACACATAGAGGTTCCTGGAAATCCACCCTCAGACTGGTGCTGCTGCTGACAGACAGGCGAACTACACTGGGAGCCTCCGGAGGGTCTGTGCAGGCAGACAGACGGAAAGATGGCAAGTAAATAAGTAGAGAAACAGACAGGTATTACAAGCAGTCTAGGATCCCGCACTGCACATTATGACCATTATAATGGAGCGAGCACATGCAATTGGCAGCTTACAGTAATGACATCGTTTACTCTTCCTGGTCTGTTGCAAAATGCATTGTTCAGTGGCAGAAGTGGAAAATTTTTAAAGTAATGGATGCTTGTGAAATTGAAGCAATTTACAGTAAGTAATGGATGGAAAAGACAACAGTGCTGCATTTGTAATCCGCCATCTTCACAAATGTCAACTCAACACTGAGAAGAAGCAGTGCTGTCACTGATTGTGATTGTGAACGTCATTACACAGGCATCCTTTTACATGTGATGTCCCATCCACGTTTACACAACTTATACATGTCAAAGCGCAGATTGGTTCTGTGTAGAAGTGAGGAGTGTGTGCGAGCGAGCGACTGAGTGTCTGCTTTTGGGGGGAGGCTGTCTCCTCTGCCACTAAGCATGTCATGAAATGCCTATAAAAAATTAAAGCAGGAGTACAGCCCTGCTATGTTTGGGCACACACACACATACAGAGGGGTGTACTAGGCCTCTCTGTGTGGAAGCCATTAACACAGCCGAGACAGAATGCCAGCAAAAAGTGTGCAAAGAGAAAAAAAAAAAAAAAATCAAGGACGTAAGTAACAACCATCAAAGTCATCCAGAAGCCTTACTTGCGTGCTCAAAGCCTGTCTGCATGCGTCGCAACAGCCGGAGTCTCCACTCCCAGGCCTTCAGCTGCCTTTCTCGGTCAGACGCCTCCCGCTCACCAGGGCCCTCGCTTCCAACCTGGGCCTGAAGCTCCGACACACGCTGCTCGGCCTCCTGCACCAAGGTGGCCAGATGCACTGCTCGGCCCTCCAGACTCACGACTGACACACAATCAGAAAGAGGGAAGTCAGTGCATGCATACTGTATTAAAAGAAGAGTTTCATTTTCTCTTAGGCACATAAAAGTGACAACATTATTTTTAAAACTACATGGAGATCCATTAAAATGTTTTTAATATTCAGCTCAAAGCTGAGCAATGTTGTATTATTAATATGAGTGGGCTTTTTTTCTTCCTGGATTCAAAGAGCAAATGCAATGACTGTAAAAAACTTTAATTAAGAGAAAATTCTCCCGTGCAAGCATCATGTCTTGATTAAGAATATTAAATCTAAATCTCCGGTTTTGAGGAACAAACATCCACAATCGCAAATAATAATTTTCAACTCCATTAGAGTGTTGGTTTTGCTTTTATCAAGTGCCTCAACAATGCACATGGCTGCACTGATGCGGCAAGAAACCCTCCGCCTGCGGAGTAGCAAATTGCTTTCGCAGGCCGCTCTTTTTAATGTCTTTGTTTGCCAAAATGCTGCAGCAGATTCCTCAATAAACTTTATTTAACTAAGCAGTCCCTCTTAAGAGATGACATCACCGCGGCAATGACACAGAAAAAGTGGCAATGAAAGCGAGCGGGGCAGGCGAGGGAGGAGTGTTCTTCATATGCGGTTATAAGGGGACACAAAATGGTGGGAACGTGCATAGGCATCATTTTAAACTGCCGTCGTAAAAGCATTCTTCTGCCAAACTTGTGGAAAAATTTATATAAATGATCCGTTTTTATCATATACCACAGCCTCACACAGCCACTGTCAGAGGAATGTTTTTCTGGATGTTACTATAACAATGAACAGCGATGTTTACTCAAACAAAATAACACATCACTTTAATAGATGAGATGCAACACTCAATAAAAATATTCAAAAATGGCCATGCGGTAAGTGTCAGTGGCTGCTTGTGGCGTAACAAAGGGATCAAAGATTCAAATTTAATTGCTCTTAAAATTACAGATCACTCCAAATAAAAGCACAGGACAGGTAATGTAAAGCTGTTAAGGTCACAAAGGACAGTAGCTGTACTGTACTTCTTCTTTGGTGGCTGGTCATTCCTGGAGTGTTTGGGACTGGTGTGTGTCTGTGTTTAGTCTGTGTGGTCTGTGTTTGTTCATTGTAGATTCCACTGTTGAGCGTTAGATTCCACTGTTGACAGTAAGTTTAAAGCTGCGTGTCAAAATGTCCATCTGGGTGTTTAATTCTGCGGCTCTGTCCGTGTCTCCGCAGCGGCTGTGAGCTTCTCTTTGAATCTGAGCGTCTCTCCTCGGTGTCAGCTTTTTGTTGTTCTCTTCGGCTGCCTGTGCGAACACTAAAAGGCCGTTTGTCACTTTGAAAACAGATGATGCGAGGGTCGGGGTTGAGTTTTTAAAGATGGGGCTTGGATTATTACTGAGACTCTGTGGGCTTGAACTCTTTGACATATGGGGGAAAACTGTTGAAGGTCCATTTTGATTTACATTTCAAGCCCTTCCAGGCTGAGAAACTGATCCAGATGCTGTCACCAGTCTGTACGTGTATCTTGATTTGTCCTCATTTTATATCAAGACCTGGATCGTCCACAGCACATTATAGAGGTTTTGTCCTACTGAGAGCAAGAAAGGGATTTATAATGTGAATACAAAGTTTCTTTGGAGAATTTACTTGATTGTCTCTGCCTGTCTCTTTTGTAACCACATAAAATGAAGTCAAGCATGACAATCGGGATCAATTCTGTTCAAAGCTCAATGAAAAACTGCAGCGTCTTTGATGTCTATTCTCCTCAGATGGAGTTTGATTAGTACATTATTGTAGAAATAGACGAGCCTTTACTTTCCTTATGTGCTGTTATGTGCGCACACACACACACACACACACACACACACACACACACACAAACCCATACTCTCTCGTGAGTTATTTGAGCAGTGGAGAGAGCACAATCAAAGAGCAAACTTCAGTAAACATCACTTTCCATTCAAGTGTTTTCAATTTAATGACACCTTTATACGATGTCTGGCTCAGCTCTGGATAAGTGTATGTGTGTGAGCGTGTGTGTGTGTGTGTGCGCACAAGTGCAAACACAAACAAGCCTAGGAGCCTTACTGGCGAGTTCTAATCATTAACAGAGGAAGGGAGCAGAGGCTCAGCAGATTACAGACAGTGAAAAGTGCTCACAAAGATGACTAATATTGCATCAGAATTACCAGTCCTTCATCGCCTTTAATATGTTTTCACTGCCAGCAGAAAACAGAAAGAGTTTGCGTGTTTGTCAATAGCGTGCGGAGGAATGCATTACTGGTATGCATGATAAGAGATTGTGTTATGAGTTATGTGCGCGTCGTCGCTTTGGCCAACACTTGCGGTTGCTTTGGTGGCAGCTGATGTTGTCGCGACAGCGGATTTGGCTTCCACTGTGACAGATGTTGATTCCCATAGAGTGACTATTGAAACCCAAACAAACACAGTCTGGTATCAATTCTGAGCTATGCTTCAGATTGAAATCTACACTGGAAAAAAAAAATGCTTCTTGATCTCTCAGAAAGTGAGAGATGTGGTTTTGGGCCTTCGCTCGCATCATAACTTGTAAATGGTACAAGTTGTGATTGGCAGAAGACAACTAACTTTGGCTCGCCACATATCAAATAAGATTTGATTGGCTGAGAGATTGGGCAAATCAACTCGCTTTCTGGTGGAAGCCAAGGTAGCATTTGCTACGGTGGGATTCACCTGTAGGCAAGCCAAGGTTTTATTAACAAAAGCTGGCAAAATTTACAAGGAAAATACGATTAAATACAAGAGACTGAATACGTAAGAGAGATGTTGCTCTTATTAGTAGAGAAACATAGTAGTTACTACGAGGAGATTTTGAATGTTTCCTAGAGAAATAAAAAAAAATGAAAAGAGCTACATGACTCAATTCTATGCAATGATCATCTTTTTGTGCAACTGTATGAACTGCAACAATAGGATTAATAGTAGCTTTTAGCAACTTTGCATGACCTCACTCTAAAATATGTTTTGGCTTTGACTGCATTGTGATAATCAGTCACAGATAATGAACACACTCCATCCAGCACGTGGGAGTTCATGCTTTGCAATAAAATGAAGAAATTCACTTGTAGCAAGTGTGTTGAAAAGACTATTCTTCACATCAGGAGTGAAGTGCAAAGCACTGTGTCCTCGTGCCACTGTGTCTCGGGAGGTGCTGCTGGTACGTCGTGTTCCTCTACTCACAGTGAGGGCTCTCCTTGGCACCAGCTCGCAGCAGCAGCTTTGCCATGGGCACGTTGTTGGTCATGATAGCGATATCGAGCGGCAGGAGGCCCTCACTGTTCGGCGTGTTGAGGTCCAGCTCCTCAAGACTGTACTGGGACAGAAGCAGCTGCACTAAATCCAGCTCCTGGTGCTCCACTGCCTCGAACAAGGCTTCATTACTCTGGAACTGTGATTCAAAAAGAGTTCACATGAATCATACACATGCAGAATGTTTCTCACAATATGCGTTCTGTATTGCTCTGGGATAGTTTAATGGTTCTAATTTGATCCAAGTCTATATGTTTTCCCTGACTATTTTTAGACTACAATGTTCCTGTGTTTATTATTTTTTCCCTCTCCGTCTCTCTATGACTTACTATAGTGGTTTTGCGCAGCCTGTCCTTGTCTCCTCCCCGTGCTGACACCACGCTGTCCTCCAGGGCAGGGGGGTTGGTGCCTGTGCGGAACTTTCCAGACAAGTTGCGGTACAGGCGGCGGGCCGCGCTCGGTGAGGACAGGCTTGCCGACTTACGGGCTGGGACCGGCTGGTGGGCCTGGTCCCCCCTCAGGGGCTGCGTCATCTTGGCAGTGTCAGCCCTGAGGGAGAGATGGGTAGACAAGAGACAAGAAGGATACTGTAGGTGAGAGAAAAGAATGGGATAGGACATTTGAGTCTGTGAAGCGTGATCTCCAGTCCATTCTAACTGTTTATGTCTCATAAAACAACTCCTGCATGTAGAAATGCTAAGGTAGAGCGAGAAGAGAGAATGGGGTCTGCACACTTTTTAGAAAAGCTATTATCTTCTCCTCTCTCCAGCCTGCCAGCTCATCTCTACAAAACAAACTGCCTAATTCTATTAAATCTTAATTATTAAACTATGTGTTACAAGAAGCATTTTTGCTGTACAAGGGTGAAGGGATAATGGAAAAGAACCTAAATGGAAGGAAGACTGAGACTGAAGGAAGCTGATCTACGTCTTTTTATCCTTTTTAGCTTTTTGAGAGTATCAAGATAAGACAAGAAAATAAAACATTTCTCTATCAAAGGAATAATACTTAAAAATTAAACCATCTGAAAACAAATTTTCAGCCCCTTGGGAAGAAGATCAAATCACCTGACTGAACCACTGATCTATTGCATTGTGATGAACTTAACTGAATTACATTGATCTGCCAGATGGGCATCACATTGGCATTATCAGTTCTCAGTCACAGATGTCATAAAAGTTCTCCTGCACTGGTAAAGCCCGCTTAGTAGCCAGTTGGCCATTGCCACGCTGTACAGTCATCTACTTCTTATGAGTTTCAAAAGGCTTCTATCTCTCTTGCCACTGGAGTCTTGGCATCACTGGTATGACAACAATGCTTCCTCTCTCCATTTTAACATGGGAACTATGTCGATGACATTGTGTTTTTGAGGTGAGTCTGGTTTGTGTGGTGCACACACACTCAACCGCTGAAGGAAATGTCAGCAGGACTCTACAGGCGATGGTGACAGACTCCTTGACTGGTCCCACCAAACTGTCGCAAAGAGATAAATGAATTCCTCAAGGACGCACTTTCAGCAGCTTTCTCTCCTCTGTCCCTCCCTCATCTTCCAACATCTTACACACTTCTTCTTACCTCTCGTTTTTGCTGCTCTGTTCCTTTACCTCTTGCTCTTTACTCTTATCATCCTCTTACCTTTTTGCCTTTTCCCCTTCCCATCATCTCCCACATTCTCTCTTCCTAACACCTGAATTTAACCTTTGCAGCAGAAAGACGATAATAAAAGGCGCTTTCTGAAATAGAGACAGTCGATCTACCGAAAAACCCACTACAAACTGTCATACTCACTCTATGATGATGAAGAAAAGGTAATCACTTTGTTTATTAAAAACAGATGATTAGCATATTTGATTTGAATGGTAGCAGCATTTGCCAACCTAATCATTTGAAGACTTTTCAGTAACCTGAAGGCCATCATTTGAATCCCTGCAGCCGTCAATGTGTTTGTTTCTAGCTATGTGTCTTGTGCAAGTCCTTGTAAAATGCTTTTTTTATTATCAGTCACTGTGGAAAACATCGTCGTTATATACCGCAAATGTAAATGTTGTGCTTAAAAAGCAATGGTTCGAACAGGGGCAGGGGGAGGTTGAGGAAAGTAAATAAAGGTTAAGTTACGTTGGGCCATCATGCCATATGCCAAGAAGCATCACACTGGCCAAGAACAGATTTGTCAAGGTGAGAACATCTGTAGGAAAAATGTTATTTATACTCCCGCTCCGCTATGGACGTGTGAGCCCACACGAGCACGCACACGCACAGACACAAATCCTCCCCCAACACATGCAGTTTGTACAACAGCTGACAGCGGCTCACATAGTAGACTTTAAAGCAGCTCCAAGCCCCCGCAACAAGCCCTTTTTCACAGGGCCGATACACCTAAAATACCCCCGATCCCCGTCCCTTCCCGCTCTGTCCCATCCATCTCCACTCCATCCCGTAATAGAGGCCTTATTTTAGACATCCTCGTGTTCCCGGCTGGGCCTAACCTATTCCAGGGTTCCAGATAAAGCGCGGCAGGTATTTGGAATAATTTTTCCATGGGCCTGGCCCGGAAGATAAAACAAGAGATATATTTGTAATGCGTGTGCCGGTATCCAATTTCAAAGAGAAAGCCCGTTGGAATCCAGCCCCGGGCTTATTGTTATTTGCCTGAGATGGAACAGACAACTTTTTTCTGTCGGCACAACGGTGCCCCATCACTCTCTGACGACATTAGGGAGTGTATAATGTGGCGTGTCTTTACTTTCAAAGAGATGCTGAATCCTACACGTGAGATTGGGATGTCATTCCCCAATGACATGCCCCCTACCCAAGAGGAAAGATGAAAGATAGTCCGAATACAGGCAAAGCAATAAAGTGTCAAAATGTGGACAGATTTAACAAGGCTTTTCACCATCAGTTTATCAATACTGTAAGCTGATTACCCTGGTAAATGGTAAGTGGACTGTATTTATATAGCACTTTTCTAGTCTTACCAACTACTCAAAGCACTTTTGTAACACAAGTCAGCATTCACCCATTCACACACACATTCACACTCTATCGGCAGGTGACTTCTCTACAAAGAGCCAACGTGCTCATCAGGAAGTCACGCACACACATTCACACACCGCAGTCATCGGGAGCAATTTGCGATTTCAGTACCTTGCCCAAGGACGCTTCGACATGTAGATCGGAGGAACCAGGGATCGAACCATCGACCCTCTGATTGCTAAATGACCCGCTACACCTACTGAGCCACAGCATCGTTGTGATGACTGTATTCTTTTGTAACCTTATCCAATGAGCAACAATCGCAACCAAAGTTAAATTCATGCTACACATGGTGTGAGTAGTTTTCCACATGGCAGCACAGTGAAACTACTTTGTTAAGGAGCCAAAGGTGTGTAGTCCATCACCTGTGGTTCACTCTAACTGCTGCCCCTTGTTCCATTACTAAATGCATCTTCACTCATCTGCTGTCAAAAAATGTCTTGTAGACTCATATTTGATTAGCAACCATGGTTAGCGTTGACCTAAATGACAAATACCTGGAGTGCGTTGTGACCAACTCACAATAAAAGCCACCCCAAGACTAAGATCACTGACAAAAAGCCTAGACAGTGACCTAGCAACATTAGGAAATGTTTGGTCCACCTTAGCAGCAGACCTAATAAAGTTCCGATACAGCATTTAGAGGACTGAACTGTAAACAGTCGGGTTCATGTAAATGAGATGAAATAACAAATGCATGCATTGTTTTAGGCTCCCTGTGCTTAGTTAGGCAATCTGAACCCAGAATTGGAATGGTTGACCGCACCACAAATTAATACTACTTTCAGAGGTAATTATAGAATGAAAACGCTGTACATTGACGACTGACCATGAGTAGTATAAAAAATACGGTCTTATGTAATGGAAATACAACGTAATATGATTACATATTTACCAAAAGTTTTAATGGTTCATTTTACTACAAAATAAAAGGGTCAAACATTTAAACTGAATGAAAACTGACAACATACGATGGCTACAGAAGTTATAGGAGTGCCATATACCAGACATGTTGACCATATCATCAGCACCTCCACCATCTTGAAGGCATTGCTTCTGGTCTACCACCGTTGCAATAATCTGAATAAATGACCAAAGATCAAAGCTCAAAGACATCACATGCACACTGATGAAAAAACAGTGTATGTCACATAATTTCCTACAGTTTTACCAGGTTTGGGAAACAGGAAGCAGTTGTTCTGGGAAACCAAAGTCTCTAGTGAAAGCCAGACTCCATGTTTGGCCTCCAATCAATCCCACATCAAATACACC
>JAPZDX010000014.1:12879358-12890529 GCA_029783625.1 Naso annulatus | reverse complement strand
CAGTACGTTTACATGATGTTGGAGAAAGTGGATTTATTGTGTTAGTCCGGGTAAAACCAGACTTTTAAAATGCATACAAACACGTTGGTGCGACTGAAATTGTACTCAATCGAATTTCTCAAAGTCGAACTAACACACCCAGATAATGCGACTGAGAGTCGAGTAACTCCTAAAATGTATACGCCTCAACTAGGCCCTGACTGGCCTACGCAATGTGCACATGACCGATAGTCCCAGCAGTCGTCTTTGACCCAAAACTCCAACGGCCTATATTTGTAGAAAAAAGCCAGGAAGAAAACAAGCACTCTGTAAGCACGAGGGGTAGCGTGCATCGAATATTGTACCAAAAGTAAAGCGTAGATGCTGTAAAGTTGTCCATGTTTTTACCGTTCAACATGAATTCAGCTAGCCATTTGCTAACTTTTTTGTAGCTTGTTTGGCTAACCAGAAGAAGGTCCAATAGCAACCTGCTGAACGGGACATATCGCCACCTACTGTAGCGGAATTGGACCATAAATCAATTCTCCCTCGTCACTTGTATACTCAGACAAGGACGGTTGACCAATTAAATGGCAAAATCGAGCTATAATGTAGCTCGACTCAACTGTGCATGTAAACGTACCCAGTGCAAATCTCCTCTGTGGTTTAAAACGAAGCTCCTTAAAGAGGCTCGAGTACCACTGAGAGGCTGCTCGGTGAGCCTCTACGACCTCACACCCAGGGTGAAACATTTCAGGAGAAAATGATCAAACACTGGGCAATTTGTGAAGTGAGAGAGCGTCTCACTCCCTGCATCCAGGTCACCATCACAGGAAGGTGCAGGCGTAGATGTGGAGTTTGTCATCCAACGTCTAGGTCAAACCTTTCCTGGTAGTCGCAGCGATGACGCTGCGTAATGCCCCGCAGTCGCACGCCAAGTGCTACTGGAGGACGAGGATCACGGAAAGACTGGGCACATCCTGAATCACCAAATGGGTTCATGTAAATTTCGGTGTGTTTCTCTGCAGGGGAGAGTGGTCGAGCCTGTAGAGCCTGTGAGAGGGCGAAGCCAGGGTAAACAGAACAAGAGAATTCAAAGCTAGTGAGTACAGCATGTAATTCCACTGCCCCAAATATGTCCTGCGGCTAAGAAGCCTAATTTCTTCTTTAGAAACAGTCAATGTGGAGAGCAGAAGAGTAGACGTAGAGGGAGAGGAGATTATTATACATCATCATTAGTGAACTACTGACTCCACAGTAATCCTCTGCAAGAGCTCCCATGTCAGAAAAAACCCAACGCCAGCCCCGACTGCAAGAGAAAGGACGCAAAGGAGGGGAAAGAGAGAGAGAGAGGAGACAGATTAGGAGAGGAGCAATTCTGCATCTACATAGTTAATGAACGCCATTTCACTGGTTACCATCGGCAACCAAAGTGGCTGCAGGAAACATTCACATGCCATTCTAAGTCTGTCTCAGGTCAGCGTGTGTGTGTGTGTGTGTGTGTCAAAGAGAGGTCTCACTGAACAAGAACATTCAAATGAGTGCTATTTTTACGTGAAATAACAAATTGCAATATTCCTCTTTGCCCACACTCACATACGTTAAAACCAGAGTGAGGAAAACACGGAGGAAGAGCAGAGAAAGAGGGGAAAGGATGGAAAATAGTGCAAAGAGAGGGTGAGGACGGCTGAAAAATGGTGATGAATTATGTGTGGGGATGTGAGCTGCGTGTATGGATATTCGAGTGTGTACAAAAAAAGCCAACCGTGACCAACTTAACCATAAAAGCGCCTTTCCAAGCCAGACCTTGAGAGCTGTGCATTTTCTCTGAACCTTACTGTGAGTCAGAACTACAATAACTTTCACCACCGCCTTTGGCGCCCTAAATTAACTTCAGCCACTACGGCAACCGGAGAAAAATGACGTGTGGAAATCAGTTTACAGCAGGAGACACTTCGCAAAATACTGTTTGAGTGTGGCCGTCGTTGTTTGTTTATTCACATTAATCATTTTTGCAGCATTATTTATGTAATTCATCCATCTTGCATCTGTATTACAGAGGAGGGCGGCAGAAAAGATGAACAAAGGCTTATGAACCAGTCTCGCAGCTGTGACTTCATTACTTTGAGGGTTTTAGCCTGCTAAGCCTTCAGGTCACGACTCTGACTGTCAAACCGTGTTCAGACGGCGATGCTGAACAAACAAAAACAATACTGTTATACTCTCACAAAGTAGCCAAAGGTCTGGCTTGCCTCTCTTGTACTTTTTGCCTGCTGCTGTGCATTCCAATAAAAGTCTCCATCGATAATGAATTTTAGTAGGTCGTCTGCAGCCAAAGCTTGGCTCAGTGGCGGTTATGAGTGTCCACTGTGGTGTCTGTGTGTTAGTCATCTCAGGATGAATGAGTCACCAGACAGAAACCTCAAGCACCACCCAGGTAACACTTCAGCCTCACTCACATTCACACACACACACACAGCAATAAGATGAGGGGTGACGGTTTGTAAGGTGGGACTCCTGTTTTGTGGCATTATACTGCCACCATGTGGCCAGTATGGGAATGAACACAGCTGGCAGAGGTGTGCAGCTGCAAGACGAAAGCATTCAGTAATAAATACAACGCATTAGTTTGGCATTAAATGCAAAACGGAACATGTAATCAAGACACAGGTGACGGACTGTGGGCTGGACTGCAACTGCTAAATAAGCTGCTACACTGACATGAATGAGCACTTTTTATTTTTAAAGCACCTACCTTTCCTTTGTACGCCTCTACAGGTGCCGTCCTTATTTTAGCTAATTAGACCTTTTCACTGGACCCTGATGGCATGTACGCCTCCTGACTGCACAGGACATCCTTTACCTTAAACATTCTTTTTTAAACATATTTTGGTTGCAGGAAAAAACAACAGTTTAGGTCTGCAGAGCCTTTAAAGTCTCCAGGGTTGGTTTGTAAATGAGGACATACAACGGCAATCTGTTATATCGACGCCCACCCGCGCTAGTTTTGAAAAAGTCATGCAGACCTGAGACACCTACGCAGCCAAATATGGCTACTTTCATTACAGCTACATGATAAAAACCATCATATAAACTAAAACCCACAGTAACTCCTGGAAAGCACCGAATATGGCGGATGTGATACAACAGATGAAAAGCATCCAAAGGTGAAATTTAAAAGGCCAGTTATAAAAGTCTTGATGTGGCTGCATTTCCAGTCTTCCGTTTGTACAGACAGAGGACATTTTTTTTAATCCTTTATGCAGTTCATAACATTTTATTTATTTTCGCTTAGCTGCAGCGAACAAGAGCAAGCTCAATGTAAATGAGGAAAATCTTAAAATGAGCTTATCTGTTGATTTGACAAATTGCAAATTTAATATTTTCGCAGACTAGATATCTATTTAAGTGAGCATTTTGCCGAGCCACCGGGGCCACATACTGTACCTATTAGTTCATTGAATTCTTCTTAAGCACTTTGGCACTTGTACTCTGGCGTCAGCGCAGTCCATCAAGCTAATTAGGAGGAATTAGCCAAATGACTACAGGACTATTCGGTGCCAAAGCAGTTGTTTTTCCATCTCTCATTATCTTTACGGAGGATGAGGAAGATGGTGCAATCGCAGACTGAGAGTTACTGAATGGGACAGGCTGAGAAAAATGAGAATGAACAAGAGGGGAAAGACATGATTAAAGACAGTAAGGATGATATCACAGGAAGGAAAACACTTTGCCCTGACCTGTCATAATCAGGTTAATTACCCCGGTATTTAATGTGCTAATGCATCTAATGCCTTAAGGCATCCTGTTTTGATTGAGGACACTGGAAGTTCAGCAGCTCGATGGAGTGGAGGAGCTCTCAAACTGCTGCTGCCAGTCGACATCTGTCATCCCCGGCCTTTCAGTACGCAGTGTTACAGAATGAGAGGTATGCTCTGTACAAAAACAATGACATTTTCACGATAACGCTCAAGAGAACCCAACCTATCCTACACCCTGAGCTGGTATTATACGGGCGCATCACAAGCAACAACCACTTCACATTTTATTGGCTGTAATCAGAGAATGAAGTGGCCGCGCACACTGAGACCCTCGACCACACAGCTCTGCTGTATTCTGACACTGTCACAGCACAAACATAAAATACACAGAACACTCCTTAAAAATATTTATCAGAGTTGAGTGTCCACGTAATTATTACGATTTTTAACGCTAGCAGTCCGCAATTAAAAATCCAATAATTCACGAACAATTATGATTAAAGTGTCCCTTGATACACGAGCGCTTCAAGGTCACTCAGCTTTATTTGTGACAGAAACACCAAACCGGATCTAAAACCAAGTTAACACTTTGTAAATACTACTTCATTCTGTGGACAGAGGGGAAATTGATGCTATTGGGATGCCCGTGTTGTTCTGTATTTTCGCAAATTGTTTGACTTTTGTTGTTTAAATCTAGTCAACCTCAGGCGCTCTGGTGGATAAAAGATCAGTAAGTGCAGCCTTGAAGGTAGAGTCAGTAGCATTTTCCTTAAAAAACAGAACGAATACTTATATACTTACACAAAATCAGTCTGGTTCAATTATCGGTTGTGGGCCACTAGAAGTGCGTGGTGGTGACCGCGTCTGCAGAGCCCTCTGCCTGTATTTTGATGTTTTGGTTTAGTCGGGACGTTTTTTGGGGCTGGGTGTAGGTGCGTTTCTCCAGACAACGACAGTGCACTTGTGAGGTTGGAGGTGGATGAAACATAGCGACTGGACACCGGTCAGACCAGAGAGAATTGCAGATGCCGACAAAACGGTAAAGAAAAGGAAATATACCCCTAGTGACAGGAGACGGCAAGCGGATAACGCTCGTTCCAGAGCAAGAGTGAATCTCGCTTTGGCTTTCACCTGCTGTCCAGCGCTGAAGAAGAGGCTGCGGATGAAGAGTGACGCAGGGTTGGCCTGCTGTCTGAAGAATGAATTCCTCACACGTGTATTATTTCTGACTCTGTCTAGATATTCTCACTGCAGTTCTTTGAACGAGAAAATTATCCAGTGCGATCTGCTTCAATGTGTATTAGGTTTAAATGCCATCTGAGGATCCAGATCAGATGGTGACTTAGCCAATGAAAAACAAGCGGAAAGCCCCATGATTCTTTGCAAAAACAGGAAATTCGCATCCAGAACCAAACTGGTTGAAACAGATGGGAAATAAACAACCTGACTGCTGTCGAGCACAGAGCCCGTTTCAAACAAGATGCTTCACTTTTTTCACAAGGACACCGAGAGTCTTTCTCTCTAAGATTACAGAATCATTGAAGGTGTTCTGCGAGCAGATGGTCAAGCCGGGTAGATACCTTTTTTTAACATAAAGTAATTGTTTTGCAGGAGCCCCAGAGTTGTTGATGGAAATCTTTGAATAGGTCCCCGCAGTCGCTGCCTCAGGTGAAAGCTTTCCGTAAGAGAGGCAAATGCGCTCATTTAAAAACAGATCATGTGGCGAGATAGTCCTCAGAACTCAGAGTACTGTACCACTTCTGAGCTCTTCATTAAAACCCGGCCAAAGCCATTTCAATATCTGATAACTGTATTTACATAAGATGTTCTCCGGCTATCTTTTATGCGTGCGATGTGTGTGTTTATGAATGACAATGTGTGAGCACACTCTGTGCCTGTTTCCTGACAGCATTAATGATTCCAAAGAGAGACAGAGCTTAACCACGGGGAACAGCGACGGAGCTCTTAAACCACTCCGGATGACCAAGAGCCTTTTTAGCCGAAGCAACATTCTGAATATCATCCACCTCATTGGACAAACTGGGTACCACTGAGTTTCCTGCCAGCCCTGTTTAAAGAGGTCTGCCCGCATGTGAGTGTGTATTTATCACCGTGATCTGTTTAAAATGTTTCTTATGGCGTTTCCTGTGGGTTTCCAGGGAATCGGGAAATTATGACAGACAACTAATTGCATCCCTGGTTTACGAATAAATAGAAGGAAAACTGACTCCCCTCGGTTCGATTAATAGCGGATCTTTGTGAGTCATCTTGCGAACAGAGTGTGTGCCAGACTCAAGTGTTTCAAATGAGCACAAACAAAGCATTACGTAGCTACATCCATTCAATCAAGAGAAATGATACGGCCTGTACTTTGATTATGTGGTTACTCAGCCCCTCAGCTTGTTGTCGTTCTGCTCGGCACACTCAGACACATTTGTGCGGAAATAAAACACACACACACACTCGCGTATTTACACAGGTAAACAGATTTTCACTTGGTTAGTCACACATGCAAACTCATTTAAAATAAATCCAGTCTGATTAAGGTGTATCGTGTCGAGAGATGATGTTGTGATCGATGAAAACAGGAAGTTTTGAATGCATTTTGATTGTTCACATGAGGCACGTCGACATCATCACCTTGGAAAAGCCTCCCTGAGACTCGTGGCCACACTAGGTGATGAGAAGCCGTCTAGACATTTTTTTTTTAAATGGCTACTTCCTTCAGGTAAAATTTGTCATCATCTCAAAATGATTCCAGAAGCATGAAGGTGACTTCATATCAGTGCCCCAAGTGTCAAACCAATACAGCACAAGGAATCTGAAGCGACAACATTATCAGGCAACAAATTCTGGCTGTTCTGCGGGCAGCATTGTTTACACACTCATAACAGGAGGCAGCGCTTGATCTCCCTAACACACACACTGTATGTAAACACAATACAGAGAAACTTAAACATATAGGAGAAGATTATCTTTCAGGTTTCCAGCCGGATACAGCAGCTCCTACAAATGCTCTTAACGTTTTATAGCAAGTTCATGCCTTAAGCTACGCGAGCTGTGCACTTAAGCCCTCAAAGTTATTGCCTGACATTAACATAAGCATTTCGAGCGCTGCCAAGCTGAGGTATACGGTGTCTGTCAGCTTGGTAAAAATTAAAGAAGCTCTTGTAAAGTCACAAGCTGGATTTTATGTGAGTAGTGTATGGCGAACGATTGCCGGTTTAACCCGGGAGTTTAAAGGGAAACGGCTTTATTGTGCTGCGGTGTGTGACCTTGAGCAAAGAAGATACGCAGCTCTCTGAGAGTGATACCTCAGAGAGGAAGTTGCCGGAGATGAGATGATGCTGGTACAGTCGATAATTTACCTTCCAGTGTGATGCACAGTTTGGCATCAGTACATATACGGGGTCACACTCTTTCTCCATCCCTTTACTTAATCACCCGAAAAATCACATGCATACTTCGCCCTGTCTTTTCCAAGATTTTAGTCTTTCACTCACACTTGTCCAGACAGTGATCAAACTCGTAAACTCGCTCACAAGTTCTCACAGCCTCTGGATTTTACCCAATGTCAGCAATGCAATGAATGCAAATGTAAATTTACATATCAGTCTACTTTGGACTTTGAGACAAAAGTAATTACGCCTGGAAAAATAGTTCCTCACAAGTGCTGCTTTCCTAGCTTGAATGTTAGGAAGGAGAGGGATTTCAACACAGACGTTCTTTTTAATTAACGTCACACATTTTTAGTCTATTAAATATGGATAAAATGTAAACAAACATGATATCCCAGAGATAAAGCTATTTTGAGAAAAATGCGTGAGGTTTATGACAAAGGTAAATAATATGTAGTAACAGTGGTATGGTCCTTTAATAAACAGCAGATGTATATTTAACACACACCTGAGTTCATTTCTTCTCAGCTCAGCACGTGCTGCAGCATTGGCGCTCTCATATTAAGGCGTTGTTGCTCTGCTGTGTTGCTGTCAGCTTCCAGAGTAACACGCCTCCATGCCATAACGTTGCAGCGCAACTGTTGTTTGTGTGAGCCGGCAGGCTAAGCCGCGGTTGTTTTTGTCACTGTAATTTTCATGAGCGTATAAGTGATGAGCAACAATGAGCTACTCTAGCTGAATTCTCCTTGTATCCATAACTAACGTGCCAACGCTGCTGCTTTTGTGCAGAGGGAGGTAAAAGAAAAGAGACTGAGTGAGACAGACAGACAGAGAGAAGATGGGCAGCATAAATAAATGATTTGGAAAACATAAAAAACATCCCGGCAGTATAAAAAAATATATACTTTTTTTTGTTTAAAAATAAAAAATATCTCCTACAGATGGAGATAAATAAATAGAAAAGACATGAAGAAGAAATTCTTAATCAATCTGGCTGGCCAAATTGCAGCCCAGGGGAGCTGAATGAAAGCAAATGTATTAAGCTGTGTAAATAGTTGAATATGATGGTATGTTTAAATATCACAGCACATAAACAATGCCTTAAAAACTACTTCTAACAATGCATTAAATGCTGCGCGCTCCTACAAGACAAGATGGCGCAAAATCTTACCCTAAAACACTAGCGGCAGGTCATCAGATCCAGCGCTGTCTCCATTACTCCGAAATATGCACCTGCTTGTTCAAGTCAAAGCGCTTAACTGTAATAAAAGTTTGTGTAATCAGCTTTGGTCCCTTCGTTCAAGCTCAGAGGTTGATCTGCGGTCTGACTTTGCTCTTTGATCGGAGCTGAAAAGTGTGCCAACTCTGGCCAGCGAGGTCTGGTTCATCGGCCCATGATGATAAATCCTTTAAGTCCCTTTGTGGTCTGACGTGTAATTCCATTCAAAATCTAATCAAGTACTGGTGTTTCAGTTTTTCAAATTAAAAATCATTCACTCATCACAGCAGTATCTCACTTTAGACAGCACCCGGCACTATACCATAGAAAGAAACTTCTCCCACCAGACGGTCCCCCTACCTCTGCTGGTGTCCTGTTGCACCTGTGACACTGGAGAATCAATTACAAGGCTCAGGCTCGTAATGAGGTCTCCAGTTACCTGATCCAGTGACCAGGGGACTATACAGAGCTCTTCAATCTTTAATGTATAGTCACAGAGCCTGCTGCACACGTCTGGCATCACTGCCCCACAAAAAGACAATGAAACACGCCATGAGCCTGTTTAATTCTGACCAAATACACCCACAAACAAATTAAAACTTCAAAGACACATTTAATTGAGTCACAAGTCCGACAAATATTTGTATTTTTGCACAATTAGCCTGAATTTGGAGATCTAGGTCACAGCCCAAGAATGTAAAGGCTGGAAACTAGCCAGTAGCCAACGTTGGCAGCTTGACTGACCACATTTTAACTGCTCGACTATATAATTAGAGTGGTAATAGTCCTGTGTAATTTTGTAATGGAGCACAATTTCTCTCTGGTGCGCTCTCCCTCTCTCTTTCTCTCTCTCACCTGCTCGCACACACAGTCACACAGAAGTATCATAAACTTAAAATGGATTTTGCAAGGAGCTCGGCTTCACCAAGTAGGTTTGTTTGTGTTTATTTTGCCTAACAAACTGTTAAAAAAAAAAAAAAGTAAGATTTATTCAGTGATGTCATAGAAAAAAGGCCATAAGCTGTCTCAGAGATAAGGGGGAAGTGAGAGAGATTGTAAGAGAAAAGCAGAGACAGAGACAGAGAGAGTCATGATGTCTCGATCTGAGAGCTGCTGTGAATGTCTGCTTGACGGCATGTTCCCGCAGCGAGTGACAAAATTTAAGTCATGTTTCACTAAATGACCATATTTACTGTGGCATCTGTTGAGGGACCACCTTTCACCCACCCAGCACTCTGAGCAGACATGCAGCTCTGGTGTTCTGAGTCAAACCTGTGCGTTATCTTAGTTTAAAAAAATAGGAATAAAAGAAAACAAGGGATCAAACTTACAAACTTTCTCTTCAGCTTGCCCTTACTGCCACGGGCTGGCTTGTCCTCGACTACATTCCCAGGACTGTAGTCTGAGCCCATGTCCAGGTGGTCGTCTGCAGAGACGCTCTTTCGCAGGTAAGCAGCTCGTGCCCTGAAGTGGGAAAACGGCGACTGGGAGCGAGGGCGAACCTCGGCGCACCCATCATTCTCAGGCTCGTCTTCGCCCTCCATGTCATCCTCCAAACGCCACAACTCACCTAGAGGAGAGAAGAGGGAAGGAATAAAAGTGACAAATGACGGCATTAGTGCACATTCTGGAACAACAGAAGAGGGAAGAAAAGGAGAGGGGTTGGGCAGAGAGGGAGATGTATGAGAGCAAGACAGACTGGACAAATAATGAATGTTTGTGTCTATAACACAATTACTGCAAAATGACTGCACAAATTGTCAGCTGTCATCCACTAGTGGCGTTCAAAAAACATTTCCTGAATGTAATTAAGCTTCCTTTTGAGGTGAAATATTATGCTCCGAAACATAATTCCCAGCCTGCCTCCTTAACAACTCCATTATGGTTCCATACTCATGACAGAGATGATGGCTCATGTAAAATGCAGAAGCAGTGAAAAAAATTTTCCGCGACAGCAGCGTTTTTTTTTTTCCCCAGCTCTGACAGGATGGCTGAGCTCTCACAGCGGCACAACAGAGATGGATGTGTGCTGTCAGAACGTAGCTCTGCTGCACTAATCACAGCCGACTTCCATCGCTCAGCATTTGATGTTTGTCAGACAGCCTGTCAACGTCTATCGCCTGACGAACAGCACTCATAAAACACTCGCTGGTCTTTCAGTTACTTGAAGACCCTGATGCATGCTGGGTAAGCTACAGCAGCTCTGTCCATCAAGGCGAGGGACACTATCGAGTCATTTGCAGCAAGAAGGGCCAGGTTAAAAGGCTCAATATGTATTTCTGGAGCCATAAATATTGAATCACGTTCATGCATTTTGTGCTCATAAATCAAAATATGGTTTGTTTACATGGTGTCAGATTAAGTTTAGTGGGATGTAAATAAACATAATCAATAAACAAAAATAAATTATGTAAATAAGACATCTAAAGCATGAAAAAAGATGGAAAAAAGCTGCCAAAAAGATGGCATGGTGAAATGGAGCGACAAACGTCTCTAGCCTGCCTATCTGATGAGGGACTGCCGGCTCAGTAGCAGTGCTAACATTGCAACCTGAAGAACTTGTTTAAGCTAGCCAGAAACTGCTAATGCTAGCTTTCAGACAGAGCATCACCCTGTGTTTCTCTTTCAACAACTTCAGCGGTATTCACACTGATTTCATAAACTAAACTTCGAGTGTTGCTGACAGTATTACAATGGCTGCGCGCAACTTCATCTATTTTATATAATTAGAGAACATCTTGCGCATGCGTCTAACCCAGGTGTGCCCAAACTTTGCCATGCCAAGGACCCCCATATAGCATTAGCTTCCCTCTT